>JXSR01S073023.1:31886-42013 GCA_000969725.1 Ophiothrix spiculata
TTAGTTGTAATCTCAACCCAAATCATTTCGATGTTTTTATGTTCGAAATGAGGTACACGATTAGGGTTCAAGAGCTCCTTTGCCGCTATCAATACTCCTCCACCATGTCGATGACGGTCTTTACGAAAAGCCACAAAAGATGAATCAAGTATTTCTGAGTCGTACACTGTATTTATTGACTTGTAAATTGTTTGTTTTAAATTAACAGTTATTAGCTTGTTTTCATTTATTGAACAGAAACTGTCATAGGAATTTCAAAACGATGAATGGTCAACAGGAAAAAAATTTGAAGTAATACTAGTATATATTGTGTCACATGGTAAACAT
The DNA here is from genome assembly GCA_000969725.1 of Ophiothrix spiculata. NCBI lineage: Eukaryota > Metazoa > Echinodermata > Ophiuroidea > Amphilepidida > Ophiotrichidae > Ophiothrix > Ophiothrix spiculata. The sequence goes on from JXSR01S073023.1 coordinate 32,214, forward strand.
GTTACCGAACCTATTGCCGATTCACTGAATATGATTAGTTGTATTTTACGTAAACAATTGACATACTACCAACCATCGGCCAAGACACAAAACCTTGACACTGCCTCAATATTGCACCCTGCTACCCACCAAGCTCCAAATGTGTAGTACTGATATAGGCCTAGTAAATTGCTAACAATGGGGTTCAATAAAAGATTGACCATGTTTATCAATGAAATGTTCGCTATGGTAATTGATACACGATACTGTCTATGAACAGCCCTTCTGACAATTCTGTGAGAAGCCAAGTAGTCCTGCACCCTTCCTCATTCTGCTTTTAAGTCCTGGTAGAGCTACCCATCTGGGTTGATCTATGGCTGGCTACTATCAAGAGTCTGGCTCCGATGTCAATTCCCAAATCAAAAAAATTTCGGCCTTTGACATATTGGGTGGTTTCTCATCCATCATTCTGTGATAGGGGCATTGTCCATCACGATACATGAATCAGGAATAAATTCTGATTTCGACCCTACATGCAAAATTATTATTTTGCAGCCTTAACCTGTTGGAACTTTGAATCCTCCTTCACCTTCTGGTGTAAGCCAGCATTTGGAAATAGTGTGATTTTGGTGAAGAAAAATATATTACTGGACAAACAGTAAGTGCACAAATTTTCTTAATTTTGCTTACAGGTTATTCCATGTCAAATCAACCAATGTTCCCCCATCCAAATTTAATGAAACTTTGTTGAAATGTTGTACTATGGCCAAAACGAACACCTGCAAAAAAGTAAATTCATACTCAAAATGGTTTTCGAGACATGTCCTCTAAAAAATAACTCCAGATAGCCCTTTTAGCATTCTGTGAAAACGCACACTTAAATTTTATCAAATTTTAAATTATTGTATAAAATTTGATAATGGTGAGGTATAATAGAGCTGAAAATTTGTATTCTTACGTTTTCCTAAAGAATCAGAGAAATAGTATCTCCTTTACTTTTTAGGTTATTTGCCCTCAAAGTAGGCACTTTTTTTTAAAAAAGCCAAAAATACCCCTTCTGTCTTGTGAGTGTTCCCCCTGTGCACAGTTGAAATGTTTTTTGAAATTTGCAGGAATGAAACATACATGGTAGATCTTCTTCTGTACCAAAATTCATCTTTGGTACTCACTTCTTTCATGGTTAGGCCCCATCATGAAAACTATCTGATTTTAATACAATTTAATAGCTAATTCGCTGCGCTCAAACGCGATTAAATTAATTTCTATCACGCAACCACCCTCCCCTACCTGGAACAGAAACATTCAATAATTAATTAGCACACAATTAATCAACACATGGGGGCACCGCTCATCCGGCACGGATGTCCGCCATGTTTCCCCCCTTTCGAGGTTTAAAGAGCGGGGGAGAGAGAACGGAGAGAAAAAAATATAGAGATGAAACTTTCAGTTCATTCATAACTTGAGAATGCATCAATTTATTACAAAATATCCAACTATAGAACACAACTAATCTACAGCAGACTCAAGAACAAAATATTTTTCTAAATCCCTAAATTAAGAGACACACTTAATTTGTTACGAAGAGACTCCTTAACGTAACCATCTTTTGATACATCTGAAATCCATCTACCATGTTTTTTAAGTAATCTATCAGGAATCCCCATCTCTGCTGCGGCAGATACTCCACCAGCCCTCAGGCTATGGAGTCCAAAATTACTTGGGTCTAAACCTACAGAAGCTAAGGCATTCTTAAATAATTCTCGACATGTAGTATATGACAATTTTCCTTCACGCAAAACATATTTACATTCTGATTTCTTGTAAGTCAAGGGCCTAAACAGAAAGTTCCTGAGTCATCCAGCACAATATCTGTCATCTCTATGTATTTGCGAAACATAGCCACTGGACAGGTCAATTTTCCAGTTGCTGCAATAACAACCCAAGCTCCCTCCCGATACTGGTCAGGTTTGCTCTTCTGTACAAAACACTGAATATGAGATGGGTAAATTGAGACATCGCATACCTTTAATGCTGACAATTCTGAATGTCTAAAGCCTGGGGGGGCACTTGGCCATACTGTTGTACACATGCGTGAACAAAAAAACACGGAAAAAGGGGGGTATTTTTGTCAAGAGGCACGTTTCGTGTTTAGGGGTCAGAAAACACTGATTTTCAACAAAAAGGGATATATTTTCAAAATCGGACCAAACGTGTTTGGGGTACTTTATTCAGGGCATAGGGTTTAAACTTGTTTAGGGGTGTTTAGGCCCCTATTTAGAAAAAAAACTTGTTAAGGGGTAAACTTGAAAGGAATGACCACGTGAAATCCTTGTTTAGGGGTCATTTTTAAGGCTACTCGAAAAACGTATTTAGGGGGTATTTTCAAAACCTTTGTTCACGCATGTGTACATCATTATAGCTAAGTGCCCCCCCCCCCGGGTCTAAAGAAACCTGCATAAGACATCAATGTCATACAACACAGTCTTATATCCTTAAGATTACTGTTATTACCAAATTTTTGAACCAATTTTTCCAATATTGCTGCATTTACAGGTTCCTTTCTTGATTTGGGTTGAGCCAGAATCCTTTTAAGTCCATTAAGTAAAAGGTGAATGAACTTGGAATCACATGGGTTCACCTGAGTTTGCATAGAACAATCATAAAACCATTTAATTGCAAAATGTGCCGTTTCAATCCTAGAGAAAGGTGCATTTATGTGATACATGTTCATATAATACCTTGCAAGATCCTTCTTATCTGCCGAAAATGCAGAAACATTATTCTGTATGCATCAAGATTTCCAATCCTCAAATCCTTTAGAATATTTGGAGACCGTACTGGGGGCTCTTGAAGCCCGAAGAACCTCTTCCAATGTCTTATGCCTGTCACTGGAATCATAAAACCAGAAAACAACTTCTTCAGTCATATGTCTTGCCATAAGAACATACTAATCCACAATCTCATCACTTTCTATTTATTAGCGATCTAATATTCATCAATTACTCATATTCATCAATTATTACATTTTTGGCAATTCTGCTGTTCAATTATAGTTCATTTCTATTTCTTTCTTTCCAATCAAAACTTGTAAGACAAGAAACCATCCGGTTTCCCCAATTATTTGCAATCCTGCTTATAATAAAAATTACACCATGCAATCCTGCTAAATACCTTATTAATATGCAATCCTGCTTTTCATAACCTTCTACATTTCCAATAAGCAACCCTGCTCTCAAAACCAATACTGAATAAACTACCATACATGTAGTCTAGAAAAACTTCCTTTTTTCTGACCTCTTTCGCCTTCCAGTTAATTTCCACTGTTACAGTAAAACCTAAGTCTTGGAATATAACCATCCGGTTTTATATGGCACTTAGCAATCCTGCTTCAACAGCCAAATTTCCATAACACATTACCCATTTACTTCATTCAACAACCAACAGTTAGAAAAAACACCACCGTGTATCAACATCTCCAATATTATTTATTACAGATTTCTACCATCCAATCTGACACTCATGACCTGACTAGTCATTTTATGGGTTCCAAATATGGAGTTTGGATTCCTACCCTGCACGAAAATATTTGTAGGATCATCAAACTTTATAACCTCCTTTACGAGGCAACTAAACCTGCTACTTTCTGAAAAAAGTAAAGACCAGAAGGGGGCTGACGGCCAAGCTGGGAACACCATAGTACCTGTACATTCAATCCTGAATCTTATAAAGAACCACTATTATTATTTCATTATCAGAAAAATATATCATATCGTACCTGATGCTCTGTCCTCAGATGCCAGATTTTGTGGTTGCCCCTGGGCAATTTCGCCTCCAATGGCATGCTTTCCCGCATGCTAAGCACAGGTCTGTCTGCGCTGGGCCTCTACGGAATGTTGGGTAACTGAGACTGGGTCTGCTAATGCCACGAAAAAGCTGATTGCTGTAAGGAACACTAGTAGGGTACTTAGGGTTAGCTGGCGACGCCACCGGTTTCCTGGCATATGGGTGGACTGTTTTAGCTTTCCCTTTATTTGTAACCGTTGCCACTCTTTTCTTCTTCGTGAGCGCTCTAGCCTGAGCCTTTCTAATACGCTTGTCGTCATCGCTGTCCGACGCGAGGTCATCGTTTACGTATTCCTCCACCACCAACCAACCGGCTTCAGATTTGTCTGGAAAGCAGATTAACTTATTCCGTTTCTTTATTTCTGTAATGGTTTCGCAGATTGGTCAGAATTGCTATTGGTTAGTAATTTCTCGGCCTTTTCCAGCAATTCTAGTATCTCGTTATTATGGAGCACCTGTTCTTTGTTTCCCTTGAATTTGAAGGTTTTCTTTTTTGCTTTAAGCTTTTCAATCTCTTTGCCCGCGTCTACAATTTGCTTGTCCAATTCACTTCGGACACCGCCTACAGCTTGGTTCACTGTCCCAACAGCTTGGTTGACGGCTGTTGAAACAGTTTGATTGATAATATCTTAAAGTTTATCAATAGTCAGAAGTTGGCCTGGGTTTACTGTAGCCTGTTGTGGTTGATCTACGTTTTGTACTAAGCCAGGATTTTGGTCACTCGAGCCAGGACCATCCATAATATCAGTCCAACAAGTTCCACTAGAAATCTACTCAACTTTGAAATAATCAAACGTACTGACCTGGGATTAAGTTCACACTCCACTGTCCTAGCACAATTATCATTAGTTATTTCTAACCAACTGTACGCCGTGCAAGATAGCAGTCGAATGACAACACCCACTTCTTATTCATTCTTCCCGCTCCTCCATGACCTTCACCTTTGCATATCATTATGCAAAGCAGGTTAATTGCTCCGATAGAAATTGGAATTGTCCTATTTCGTATTGAAACAAAGCAGAAACAATTCATGTAAGGTTCAATAATGTTTTGTACATATCTGATCATGCTAATGGAATTGCTCCAATGGGATTCTGTATGCCAAATGTCCCACTCAGGGGGGAAGTCAACTTGTGGGTGACATAGGTTTGTTTTACCTTGGTAAATGATTTGTGGTGAAAGTAACTTAGTAGAAAGTCGCCATTCATTGTACATGCCAATAATGATGTATATGCGCGTTTGTCATCTGAACCTGTTTTTCCCCTTTTTTGTGCATTGTCCATGATGTGGCCGGCACAACCTCAACAGATGTTTGGTCCCAGTTTATTATCATCTGATCTGGTATCGTAAATTTTCTTACTCTACGACCAATTCTGCAGTGAAAAGGTCCCAATATGTCCGCAGGATCAGCAGGGCGATTTTTTATGCCTTTTGTCCCCTTTCCTTTGGTATATCCCATGTGATCAAGTAATGATCTGGCCCATTTTTTATCAATGGTTATATTGGCCCGCCGTAATCAGATAAAACTGGTGGTAAAACGTTGCGAAGAAGACCTTTGGTACCGGCTATTCACAGTTCAAAACTCTTTCCTGCTGATGCATGAATTGATATGCAGTTTTCCATGTTGTTGACATCTGTAGTTGCTGAAGGTATCTAACCCCGGAACTTTGCAAGCAGTCATCTCTACAAGTCTTGATCACATTCGTTCCGATGACCAGTGGCACTTTTGAATTGTCTGGAATAATAAGTATCAAAGCTAGGTGAGACCTGTCACGTAGGCCTTGTATCCATTGGCTGTTCGCTAATGGAGTCTGCCATTCTTCCGTGTGCATTTATTCACTTGTGATACGCCACGCAGACAATGAACCTTTGTTTTACGAAGTGATCGTATCCATTGGTTCTGCCCGCTGCACATGCGACCTTGCGTACGGCAGATAATCACTGTGACCTCCAGCTCAAACAATCAACATGTTGATTCTTTTACCGACGGCAGAAGAGAACACAGTGTCTTTAGCACTTATAATTATGAGTGAATCTGACTTAATTGAGGTGGTGAGGGGTTACCCATTGATTTGGGACCCCAAAAATAAAGATTACCACGATAAGCAACTTGTTTGGAAGACAAATTTGGGTGAGCAACAGGCGAGTTTAGTAGTAAAATCAACATTTATCAGTGTTCTAGCATAACGGTCTATATTGGCAACATTTTTTTTTTATGCGGCGGCACCAGCATCTAAATTCTGAGGGGCAAACGGGGGGGGCAAACGGGGGAGTAGGGGGCAAAACAAATTTCCGGGGGGAAAACATTTGAAAAAATAACTCATTTTTGGACAAAAATGTTTATTTTGACTAAAACACCTATTTTTTGGCTAAAATAATAATTTCATAGTGAAACTCGCAAAATGTGTACGTTTTATGTCAAAATGATAAATAAACAGGGGCAATTGCGAGACATTTTTCCACGTAAAAGCTTCTGAATTTTGTTTCTAGGGGTAAAATGGGGGGAGGGGCATTTTTTTTTGGGAGGGGGGCAAATGCTCCCTATACAGGCCACATGGTTTTAGTTAATTTCATAATCTAAATCATATTTCAGTATGACATAAATAATAATTAGCGTTTGGACAGCAGTGGCCCCAGGGCAAGTTGGCCAGTGGCGGTGGGGTAGGGGATGCATGGGGGAGGGGGTCAGCCCCATTTAAAAGGTAACAAAAGCCTCAAAAGATCCTAATTTTTAAGCATTGCTGCCCCATACACCCTCTTATTTATAAAGTTGCTTATGCTGTCAACCAGACCTCATATGTTTTACTGTCGAATCATACCTAAAGATATTTGTTTCATTGAATACAAATTTTCTATCACCGGAGCCAAATTTCTCTCACCAAATGTCCAAATTAATATTCACACCAAACAACCCCTCACTCTTTGACCAATTACCCCACATAATGTTATTTTTTTTCTTAAAATAGAGTTCTTCGAATACAAAGAGGACCAACTGTGATTGCGCACCCCATATCCCCCAAAGGGGAAACTTTTTAGATGATATCAATTCTAATTAAATCATTTCATATGTTCCAGCATTTTCAAAGCTTTCCATACTTGTTGAAATTGATAAAGGCGGTCAAATTTTACAAAGAAAGTCTGCTAATAATTCTTATTCTTCCCCCCCCCCTTTTTGTACGTTTTATGTCTCCCGTGAAGGTGAAACGCGACTAAAATCATCGTTGCACTCATGTGTACATATGCCACAGTGAACATGCAATGGATACAGGAAGGAAGAAGGCCAGGTCCTAAGGTCGGAACGTCACAAGTGCATACTCCATATGCGAACAGCCAATGGATACAAGGCCTTAGACGGGTATATTCTGACCTCCTGCACCTTCCACCTTCACAAGGTCATTAATTGGGTATAGAGGGAGATCACTCAACTTTGCCTGATAATAAATAAGATGATGCTAAAGTAGACATCTGGGAACCTGTGTCCACTAGACCATAGCAATTTGTCCCGTTGTTGTTGTACTCACAGTCATGGTCATTGCATGTCTTGGAGGTGAAAACTAGTCCGATGGGAATGGCTGCTTAGCCACATGGTTCCTTGGTACAGCATCAGATTGCAGCCTTGGCGGGTTTGATTTCATTCTCATTCAATACATTTCCTTCTGGGTTCGATCATATTGATCTTCATTAAAGTGCCCACTGCATATATGGATGTGCTCTCCCAGATCATTCAGATTAAACTCCTTCCTTTTAATTTTGATGAAGTTTGTCCATTTATCCCAGAGGTCTTTGTTGGTAGGCAGTTCATGGATACTGAACCCATCATAAATGGTATTCAAGTTGCTACAGCCATACATAACACACCGCAATCCTCCCCTTGGTTTCTCCTTTTTTCGCTTCTTCAGGAGTGACAGCCCTTCCTCAATTACCAGTGGATCACAAAGCTAATTTACTGCTACACTTAAATACTTGAATAAAGAATCTACATTTGCCCTGCTCAGAGCTACAAAAACTGTGCTGACAGTCAAAAACCTGGATGGCAACTGCGTCTTACACAACAACTACCAAACAATCATTTCTTCACCTTTCTACACTTTCTTTAAACATCCACACTCATAAAAGACAAAATTCACTCAACCTTACTCAATCCATTCATCTCTCAATCACCAAACAATAGGAAGAACTTTATGAGGACTGGGATGTAATAAACATGCTTTACTTACTCACTTCAATAAAATTGTCTTTCAATAAAATTGGGTCAAAACATAGTCGGCCTCCGAAACAAAATTTTCGCAACCACATATTTGGTCGTGACGTCACCAAATAATTTCGATCAAATTTAAAGTATTTAAACTGGTAACAAAATTTCAGGCAATGTATACCAGTATGGCAATTCAACACATGTTCAGTTTAGCGTGAAATTTTATTTGGTCTCAACTCGGTGTTGGAAGTTATTTTATTTGGAGTCAATCGTCATTTTGACGTCACAACCAAAATGATTGGTAGCGAAAAATTTTGTTTGAAGGACGACTATATGTTTTGACCCTTACCTTAATATCATGGTCTCCTAATTCAGAAGAACTTTATGAGGGCTGGGGTGTGATAAACATACTCTACTCACTCACTTCAGTAAAATTGTCTTGAAAAAAGAAAAAATGCACAATATTTTGACATTAAAAAATGGATGCCATAGGGAATATATGTATCTTCCAGGCTTGTTCCTCTGATCATCTCAGCCTGTGTGCTGGTTGTTTCACTCTTCTGTCTAAAATGCCTTTTACATAAGCCCTCCTTCTGCATATTTACAGACTTCCATCACACATATCTTTTCCCATGTTTTTTCATTAAAGCGTTGCATGGGGCCATCTCTGCTGATTCTAGTGTCGTTTTTTTATGCATCTTAGGCTTTCCAGAAATTTTTATTGCATCTTTGTTCACTGGTATTAAAACTGACTCTCTTAATTCACACTTGAAATGTTTTCTTCCATTAAATAGCAAATTATGTAAAATATATGCTATAGAATACCCATGTGACTAAAGGGCAACTCTTAAGGGTGCTCCAATGTCCCCTTAAAGGTTGCTCTTAAAATTATAAGAGTTAAGGGATTCCCTTACATATTTGTTCATTTAAGTGCGACTCTAAGAGTTTGTCTTAAAATTCAGCAGATTTAAGGGAAACTCTTAAAAAAGTTGCACTTAAGTGTGCTTTATGAATACAGCCCCTGGTCCTACTTCTACATCATCAGCAGCACCTCTGGAGGAGTGACCTTGGGTTTCGTTACGCTTCCTTTTTCTAATTGCTTGATGCAGCAATCCAATATCACCTGCAACTTCATATGATTCTTCACGGACTACAGGAAGCATCCACACTGGAAACGTAAATTCAGTGTCCAGTAGTTCTACCAAGTAGAATGGTGACAAACATAGCTGGCAAAATAGTTATTTAATAGTGTTAATATTTAAAATTTGTACGGCTGCCATACGGTTGAGTATTTGGTCGCCTGTTACAAGATGCCCACCATTTCTTGACTGCTGAGGTCACATCAAAGTCAGTGATACAAGGTCCTGTGAGGGCGCTCAACAGAAGATCATTGAGTGTAGATGTGCCCAGTGAAGCCCTCTCATCATCTTTTATTCTGTTCATGTATGAAAACCTCTCTCCACGACTGCTGTGGCCAATGGAATGACTTGGATGATATGTATGCCATGCAGGATGTTGGGATCGATAATCTGCTTCTCTGAAATATGAATATATATGCCTGAATATTGTCTGTGACAACTTGTTCCACATAATGCCCTTCTTCTTCTTGTTCTGGTCTGTCACTACATAGTATTTATTAATGTTTTTTTATGCCACTCATTCTTTACTTTGGCGATGTCACAGCCATTGCGCAGGCATGAGAATTTTCAGTTTTTAAAAGGAATTCAGTTTTTTTGGTTGCCAAAATTTACGTGTTTTTATTTATTTTCAGCCTATTTTGGAG
>JXSR01S073023.1:51975-72641 GCA_000969725.1 Ophiothrix spiculata
GTTTACAAATACCATACATTAGATATGCTAAAAGGAGCAACATGTTCGAGCCGACAACTGGTCCCTTTTGCCGCGGCGGTACACATATATGCATATATATATTTAATTTTTTAAATATTTCATATCAAAAGTTGGAAAACAAAAAATGGCAATATAACACAGTGGCACAGTGAGTATTGTGCTAATGTAGTTACTTCCAATACAGCTGAAGTTTAGTTACATTCAATGGAACTGGGCAATTACACAAAATAAAAATCACTTTATGTTAGATTGTGAAATTGCCCAGCTCTTATCATAGGTGTAAATTTACAAAATATTTTTTAATAATTCACTGTTCATGAGCTCACCTATCTTGAGGTATCTTGAAATCTGTGAATGTGGTGTCAATAGCAATCTTCAAATTCTCTGCATTCGCATCCCCATGTGCATCGATATCTTGCAAACCAATAACATAGTACACAGGTAATCCTCCTCTTTCAAGACGCACAAGGATGAGTTCTTTTTCACTACCTGTTTTCTTGGGTTGGGAGCCATCAGTCAAAATAGAGAAGGCAGTTGCACTGCAGAGTATAACTGCTAATACTTGGATAAACTAGAACAGGCCTTAGAGTTGTCCATACCCTGAATCAACCTGACGCCATTTGATTTCTGTATGTTTACCAAAGATTTGAAATTTGAAAGGGGTAGGCCATCCTTAGCTAACTCCAAAGCTGTTTTGAACAGTTTGCGATAAGCATCAGCTGCGGCTTTGTGAAAAGCATCATCAATTCGTCTTTGCTTATTTCCGGAGTCAGGCAGAGAACCAGATGTCACGGTTGAAGCAACCTGATTAGAACTTGAACTAAGGTCAGACGAGTCGGAGCTCAGAAGCTTCTCGTATTCCGAAAGATAAATATGGCCACTCCCAACACAATAGGTTGAACTTGGGAATTCTATTCAGATTCTGGAGGAACGTGTGATTTCAAATGCTGCTGAAGAGGCTCCCACTCTACTTTAGCATTATATTTGGTAAATATCTGACAAGCTCTGCCATTAGCATAGCTTGAGCCAAGATCAACGCCATGAAGTTTCTCCAGATTCACTATTTTTTGCATGTTTGTGAAAGTTTGTTCTTCCTAGGCTATGAAGTATGCGATCTGAAATAACCTTACGAGCCTGTCAAATAACTTACAGTGCATACGAAGTACCAGTCGTTGCATTGGCCTTTCAGCTGGTGCGGCATCCTCAGCAATACATATGCAGCTGCAAGGAAAAATGGTATAAAAGATAGGAAATTCCATTAATAAAGTGTACAGCTCTAAATTATGTCAATAATAAGGCCAAATTAAAAAAAAAAGTTATAAAAGAGTCCCTGCTCTCCTTTTTAAATGTTTATTTTTTTCAACTTATTTTGTACACTTATTATACATTCATCACCATTTACCAAGCAGTCATGACCTTTGAAGATTTATTTAAAAAAGGTTAAAACTTGTAAATCTTTCAAATGTATAAGAGAACAAAACAAAACAAAAGTTTAGACTTTATGGCCACAATACTTCGTACGAACGGTTAGGCCTGTATAGTTTTGATGTTGATTTGACCAGTTTGTATGAACTTTTAAAATCGGGGGGTGGGGGGTTGGAAAAACTGTGTCTGTAGACCATACGAAATTAGTAGATAATGGTTTTTGAAAATGTCATCATGCTCTAAGCAATTTTGTAATACAAATTGTAACCATTCGTAGGATACGAACACTGTGCAACAAATTGTGACCATAGTCTAGGCTATACATGTACATGTGCTGTTGCATATATCGTCACTGTACAAAGTCTGTGGGAACTGTTCAATGCTGGAGATAATTTCGGTAGGTTTTCACGCGAAAAATAATGTATTCTGGTGGGATATTAAAAGCCTCCTCTTTCCTAAAACTTGATGTGTGTGAACTGATTTAGTTCCATTTTATTAAGCCTGGCATGTTGGAGGTAGTCCATACACAAAATTGAAATCACAGTGTTCAGACCAAGAAAATTGTCAAACTATGTAAGTAACTCTGGAATAGCCTATTTACGTACTTCAATCAACTTCAGCATGATTTAGCTATTTGTAGAAGAATCTCAATTCCAGTAAGTTTTATTAGTCCTTTTCAACATCCAATGTATGTAACACTTTGACTGAAAAGTGTGAAACACTTCATTTAGAGAAGTAATTTATTTGTACTTTGTTTAATTGGTATTGCAAGGCTCTCCCTGCAAATAACCAAATTTGGAATGGGTGAATTTGTGGGTTAATAGATTCGGATGTAAAAAGTGGTTTCAGAGTAGCTGATGTGCGGCAGATGACCAAGCTTGTAGTTGTTGCAGACGACCATGCATTTGCAACTTTCAGTTGCCGTAATGTAGCACCGCTCATTTGCATATTGCCACAATGGTCTGTTGCAAGAAAAGTTTGATTTAGGGGCGACTTCAAAACTCAATTGTCTGTCGGTTCTGGGTAGTTCTGGGCAGTTGGCTTCCAGTTAAACCGCCAAGAATGGTCACGCAACCGTCGGTTAAGTTTTGAAGCGACCCCTTATTCCAACTCAACATAGCGTGTCATGTCAAGGTAATCGATAAATCGGCTTGTTGTGCTTGCCACAAATTATCCAGATACCACAAGGTTAAGTTGGCACACTTGAAATTGACGTCATGCTGGTCTTACAACCACCACGACAGACACTCTAAAACCAGCTTAAATCAATTTCTTGGTAAATGTATTATATACGTATAAGTGGTATTTTTCGCGCTACATTTATTTTCGTGCTTTTCGCGCAAAATGAGATTAGCGCGAAAATAAATGCACCGTGAATTATAATGTGTATTTGTTGCAAAGGATATTCAATACTCGGCCAATGTTCACGTGCGCAAAAATAAAAACGCGCGAAAAGGTCCAAAATTGGCCATGTGCGAAAATATTGGCGTTTACAGTATATGAAATAATAAAATATCAACGAATCAGACTTCTGCAAATCTCTCTTCCATCTAGTGCCTTTACTGCATAATATGTGAAACATCAAAAACCTTTAGTAAAGTTTGCAGTTTCACTTTGAGCTATAGTGTAAAATACACGCATAAGTCGTATTCTGACAAAATGTTAATTTTTACAGATTTTAAATTTAAATGCCTTTCTTAACTTAAACTCTCCTAGCATAATATCAAGTTCCATTACAACTCCAAAATATCTAAAAACTTCAACTTTCAAGATGTTGTCGCATTCGAAATGTATGTCCTGGTTTCTCAGGGTTAGGTATTTGCACATATCATGATTTGAAGAAACTTCTGGGTGTCGTATGAATTTAGTAAAGCTGAAGGCATGTAGAATCTGCAATAAAACAAGTTGTGCAAGGATTGACTTTACTGGACGTTTGTGGTGGATGGTAATATATGAAGATCAAGAGCTTGTTTCCCAAAGGGCCTAAATGATCAACTTTTGGTCAAAATTGAGTTATTGGTGCCATAGTGTGGTACTATAGTAGTAGTTTCATGGAACCAAACTATTTTTCCCAGAAATTGCTTTCATTGAGCTTACCAGTGCACAAAAATCTCAGTTTGATTCCAAAAGGGCCTAAATCCACAGTTTATTTCCAAAAGTGCCTAAATCCACTGCCTAGTGAAAATAAAGCTTTACATAAAAAATGAACAATGAATTTCTGATTTCCTTGAGTGTTGTCTGGGTTCGAGCCCCGGGCCAGGCAGTTTTCGTCTCCTTGTTTCCTTGGGCAAGAAACTTTACTCTACTTGCTCAGTGGTCGGACAGTCACGTAAAGCCGTGGGTCCCCTGTGCGAATGCTCCTTCATAGGGCGCTGCATACAGTGTATACCTGTGAGTCACTTAAGTTAGAGGACCAATTCCTAAGGTAATGCAGCAAAAACTTGAAAAGTAATTTTGCGCAACAAGAAATAACTTTTTGCTGGTTTTCTCAAAAAGTACTCAGATGGATTTACGCCCTTTAGGAAACAAACTCTTCATATGTATATTCAAGCACCTGGCAAATACGCAGCAAGTTACAGCATTGTAGTGCCCAGAAATAAGTTCAACTTTATTGTTAACATTTGCTGCAACCTGTTTGTTGTCACCACTATTCACTGGACTACAACTCTAATATATGTGTATGAAAGCCAAAGATGTATGGCATTGATTGTAAAGATTATGTGAACCAATGCAGGAGCTTGCATTGTATCCAACACAAGCTTCTAGCATAAAGTAGAAATTGAACACTACGAAAAGAATGTTTTATGCCTCATGGGAAATATTGATAATCCCCTAAATTTGAGGATATTTATAAGGTTTTGAAACACCTTATTTGTGATGCTGTGTGGATTATCTAGCTTTGTTTCACATATTAAACATGTCTCTATGTTTGAGTTGTCCATGTCTAATTATTCGATCCTTTGGGGAAAAAAACACTTTCAGGGAAAAACTTTTGATATTAAAATAATATATGTGATGGCTCACCCCGAAAAGGGGGACTTTGCGACAGAACATGTTTCAAGAAACCGGTGAAAATAGGCAGCAAAAAATAAAGAAAATAATAAGAATTTCCAGCAAATTTGTTCATCTTGATCAATTTCAACAAGGTGTCATTTTAAAGCTTAGAAAATGCTGTAACAGATGAAATGATAAAATCAAAATTGATATCACCTTCAAAGTCCCCCCTTTCGGGGTGAGCCATCACATATGTATTTTGGAAATTTAACAATTTAAATCATATGTCTTGTTAGAATTATTTTTCTACCAAATCAAACATTAATCAGGGTAGAACTCGTTGGTGCATACATAATTTAAGGAGCAATAGACCATATCGATAATTGACCTACTCCCGCCGTTGATGGGGTAAATCCACAGAATCGGACGGGGAACAGAACTCAGAGCGAGAGCAAGTAGTGTGTTAATCATACTTGGCCTCGTTCTGAGTTCCGATTCCCCGTCCGGTTCTGTGGATTTACCCCATCAACGGCGGGATTATGTCAATTATCGATATGGTCTATTCATAATGTACATTTCAACCACAAGGTCACCTTTGTTTAAATTCAGATTTTAGGCTTATAAGAATCCCTGACTGGTAAATTTTACATATCCTAAAAAAATGTGTTAGCATTTTTGAGAAATGAGAACATGTGTCATTTCCTTAAAGGTAATCTTCAATATTCCATGTCTCATTTAATATAATATGTATATTTTAAAAGATATATTTATAGAATAAAATATTTTCAGAAAAAGAAAGAAATCAACTGTGTGTTATGTTATTATTATGATTATTATGACTACAAATAATTGAATACGCTATTTCCATTCCTATAATTGACATACTTACGCCGTTGATGGGGTAAATCCACAAAATCGGATGGGGAAGCGGAACTCAGGAGGCTAAGTAGGGTCATATCATACTTGGTGGCATGTCATTAGCTGGGTATGCTAAAAAGGTGGTGGTGTTACATTTTTTCATGGGTTCTCGAACTTAATTTGATGTAAATTCACTATTCCTTGATCTATGGACTTGTTTAATATCTCATTTGAAAGCTTACACTTTCTGCTATTTGTGGCAGTAGTTTAATCTTCATGGGTTACATAATTCAAGAGAGACAATGGTTTGAACTTGGCAGTACAAGGGTGGTGGTGCCTACGGATGCGGAGCCTACGGATGCGGTAGATAGCCAAATTGAGACAATATCACCATTTCGGAAGGTTTGACACTGCTGGAACATTCACAAATGGATTCAGTGACCTCAAATACATACAGATAGTCACCAACATGGCTAAAATTTGGTATATAATTACAGTAATTGGCAAATTTATCATTTTTAGACCTTCCCCAGACCCCCTCCCCCCTCGATCAGTTTTTTGGGCAGCACCTTCTCATTTTTTGTCCGATTTTGACAAATTTGGTGTCAAAATGTTCAGGGGATCAAGCTGCATCAAATAAGAATAAGGACAGAATGATTTGAAACATCACTATTTTCTACCCTTGTATATCCCGCCTCTAATTAATTGAAGGTCATTAACACCAAGACCCTAAGGGTCTGTTTCAAGTTTAATGCATCAAAGTAACTATTAAAGTGTTTAGAACATATCCTGAAAAAAATAACTGTTTACCATAAATCATTCCAATTTATGACTTGCTTTAGTAAAAACAGGCAATTTTGAGAAAAACGCGTTTGAAAATTACAGTTTGCATTGCCGTCTATGGAGTAATTAACCATTAATTAGCTCATTATGCCAAAACAAAAGTGATATTTGGCTAAAAAGTTACTTGAATTGAAAGAGATCAATAATATTAACATCATATCAAACAATTGTTGTTTTGACAATTTTGACCATGTAACACATTTTTAAACCACCTCATGAAATGCCACCACTTGGCCTCGTTCCGAGTTCAGATTCTCCGTCCGATCCTGTAGATTTACCCCATCAACGGCGGGAGTATGTCAGTTATAGGAATGGTCTATACCTATTTTTACGACGGGAATTCATAACAATTGGTAGATTTAACGGGTTCGCCGTCGGACAAGTTTTGAACTGTCAAGTTTTCGTCAGGAGTAGCTCTGACTTCTTCAGGACAAATATTATTATAAAGACATGTGGGCCGTCACTTCCCACTGATGACTCGCATGAGTCATTCACTGAAGGCTGCCCCTTGCCAACAGTGTTAAAAGCAGATCACCTCTTTGAGATGGTGGTGGCTCTGAAAAGAGCCTTTCTGAAGGCTGCCCCTTGCCTTGTCACTTCTCGATCAGGTAGCAATCTGTTCAGTTGGAGACTATAGGCAAGGGGCAGCCTACACACATAGAGGTATAATAGGGGCAACCTACTTTTGTGTAAATAACTGTTTGCAAGGGGCAGCCTTCAGAAAGACTCTTATTTTAAGAGCCACAAATATCTCATATTACAAGGGTAGAAATTCGTCTTTGTGTGCGTGAATCAAACTTGATTTTGCGCGAATCATGATTCACGCAAACCGCGTATAAGTTGATTCTCGCAAATTATTTTAGGTGAATCAAATTTGATAACGTTGATAATCTTCTTGCTATCAATTTTGAAATTGAATTCAAATAGTTCTTGTTTTGTTTATACATAAGGCTCCATGCAATTATAAAGCTTACATTAAACTTAACCTAATTTATACAAAAGAACGAATAATCTTTACATATCATCACATGAAAATTTCTGCTTAATTGTAGAAAGTTAAAATATTTTTCAGGGGCCCGAAATTGGCACTGCAGAATTTTGCACCACAAAGTCAAGACGTATTTTTTGATGACCATCCATGGCCTGGTATTCTTTCTGATATATCGTATTTAATACTCCGTCCTACCATGCTTACCCGATACTATACGCCCCAAAAATCATTTTATTTATTTATTATTTTACTCACCTCTTGGCCTTGACCGTAATAATGACCCTGAATCCAGCCAAACAAATTAGACGCACGCCGACTTTGACAGCCTGCAAAGCAGCATGTGACAGCTGATTGTGGATAAAGCCATTTCACAATAAAACGAAAATGCCGATTGGCTGAACACTTATCTTTCCTCATTCAATATCCAATCAGTGACTGAGACACAACGATAGACCTGATTAAGTAGCGGCGATACAATTGGCTGTTACGGCGTTTAATTAACGCTATTATAGACAAATCAAAGACTCCGTTATTTATTGCAAATTGATCATGGTATTGATAATGCGGTGGTACGAATTCTCGGCTTCCGATACACCATATTTACCAATGGCAGATGACTCGACTCGGGCCGTGAATTAAGCAAAGATTAATTAAAAATTTTACCAAATCATTAAAATTGAGTAATATTATTGCAAGTCAGTATTTTACTGCATGAAATAATTGTCAAATGCTTGTTCAGAGTTCATAAGCTTACAACTTTCGTGCGAATCAGTTGTTGATTCGCGCTGCCAGTAATTTGCGAAAATCTTTACGCGAATCGATTCGCGTCAAATTTCTACCCTTGCCTGATGAAAGCTTGACAGTTCAAAACTTGTCCGACGGCGACCCGTTTAGTCTATACTTATTTTTCAAGCATTTTCCCCAGCATTTTCAACCTTTCATTTTAAAACTTAACGTATACCGAGTGGTAAATTCCTTGTTTGTTCTCATTACTGGTTTGGATTCATAGCATACTCGGCTTTCAGCCTTGTGTAAAACGAACCCAAACCATAAATATTTTCTTGTATGGGAGGAAAAAATAGGTGACAACTAATAGTATCATTGTTCAAGGAGAATTTGATTTGAAATTAACACCAATTTATTTTTTATACACACAAGGTAGTTAAATTTATAAAAAGTCTTCTTGTGTGCAAATCATTTTTGAAAACGAGGACTTGGATCGTTATAATTGCATTCTGGTATTCACTTGCATTGATTAATTCAAAGTGAATGAATTCAAAAAGCAGCAGTTTTTTCAAACTCATCATGTCCAACAGCTTCTGATTTTGAAAAAAAATATCCATTCATTGAAAATGATTGGGTGGAGTTTTTCAAAACTCACTCTGTAATTAACAGATATAATCCAAGTGGTTGAGCATTATATTGCAAAATTTAACTGGGGAAAAAATACAAGTTATTCCCCAGTTAGTGAGAGAACTATTGAAGCTGGCTATTCCTTGATATGCCACAAATATCACAAAATGTTACATGCTTATTTATTCAGGGATGGGGTTTTTTTTTTTAATTTTGCCTGAATTTGCCTGAAAATGTGAATTTCCCAATACTTTTGTACAGTAACGATCCAAGAATTCAGGCAAAAACCTGAAGATAATCATGCCTGTTTATTTGAACTTGAGCATGTCTTGGTTATGGATATCCAAAATACCCATGCTTTTGGATAAGCATGCCCTGACCTTCCAATATTAAACAAGAGATTTTGAGTTCTGCTTTTTAGATTTAACCCAATACTGCAAAAATGTGCTATTTGAAAGATTTTGTTCAAGCATGTCAAAATTTATTATCCGCTGTATTTTCTAATAAATACTCGGTATAGAGAATATTTTGGTTCAAATAGGATCATTTTATCCCTCAGAAAATCGTGAAACCATTAAAGAAACTTATTTCATGTTCAAGTTCAAGAAAATTCTATGTAGCATTTTGTGACATTTGTGACCATGCCAAAGAGTCGCCCAGCAACTTGGATAAAAAAAACCCACTTGTCTCAGGTCCCTTACAGGTCACATTTTTTGGCCAATTTTTTCCCCTTTTTTATCGCTCGATGCAAGAAAAAAATAAAAAACGAAAAATATCCTGAAAACCTAAAACAAAAAAAGAATTGCGGTGAAATTTGATTGCGGTTAACCCTATGCGTGCGGGAACCTGAGACAGAGTTCTTTTTTTTCTTTTCGTTTTTTGGCCTTACAAGATTATTTAAGTTCTTGGGTATTCTAAAATTTACCTGAAAAAAATCTACAAAAAATAATCAAGCACACAAAGTTGATTTTAATTCACTCACGCTTTTTATTGTCATAAATGCAGCTAAGATGTTATATGCACAACTGCTCTGCTCCCAGGAGCATAACAACACCAAAAGCAAGTAATATCTAACAAAATAGTCAACATTCAATCTAGGAACTCAGCTAATCATACTATACTATAGTCTGTTTACATCAAAATACCACGGCTTGCATAATCCATTCGTATATTGGTCCTGATACTATTATGATATAAACAAACTATAGAAATGCAATCGGGTAAAACCATTCAATCATTTTGTTAAATTTTGCTTACTACAAGAGAGAAGTGCAGTACACAAATAACACCCAAAATACCATACGTATACAAGAGAAAATGGTAAGACAAATTCATTGTTATTTGAAGCAACCAGTGCAGATAAACCATCAAATTCACTCGTTTTTTTAAAACTTTTTATAGATGTTCTAACTTTGCAGATTAAACCTTGCTACCAGAGCTTGGGTTACATAATTCAACAAAATAACATTAGTCTCTGTAACAGATTCAACAATCCCCTTTATTTGAGAATAATCCGATTATGAATTGTAATATATACTGTAGAAGAGACTGATGTTATCTTATTTATTAAAATGCAGCAGGAAGCATGAAAATAGAGAACAAGATCTAGAATTTGGATTTTTTGAAAGCAAGCCCAGAACAAAAACTTTGGCATAAGACCTATCAGCTAACTCGTTTTATACTCCTGACATTACAAATCCTTTTATCACGGATGAAGTTTTAAAGAGCTGCAAGGTTTTGAAGCCAAAGTTTTTGCAATGAATACATTGAAACCAAACATTTAATTAGCATAGAAACAAACACTACATTAGTCAAAATAATTCATCTGCTGCTTGTTTTAATGCAAAAACAATCAAAATATACTCTAACTTGTGCGACTACAAAACAATTCCCTAAAATATGGAGGATTATTTATTATTATTCATAATTTTCTATAATATTTCTGTGTTATTGGAATAAATAATTATATAATTTTTAATACTACTTGCACTAGAGGAATGACTCTATGAAGAGACAAAATGTCGGTGTGAAAAAATATCTCATTTACATTTGTTCTGAATGAATTTCAATTTTCTGCAAGACAATTTTTTTTGGACAAGTCCATGGACAAAATACATTGACCTGTATGTGCGCCATGTATCTGAAGCATGGTTTACATTTTCAAGCTTGTATTGTCCACAATATTTTGTGCCATATTCTTAATAGGTGTTTAAAGCCAAGCAGTGTTGAACTATAAATGCTAAACAACTTTTAAGAATATGGTTCTATATGTTCAATAAGAACAAACAAAGAGTTATCATAAATGAGAGACTTCTTGCTTCACGACATTTTAATATTTCAATCTGTTAAAAACAAGTATTTTGTTGAATCATATATTGCTAATTTTCTCCAAGTGAAAATATGTAATGTCGGCCACAAACATTTCGGATTTTTGGACTTGTTTGATAACCAGCCTGAAGGTCACTGCATTGTGTTTTTAGTGTGGTGAAAATTTATTAAATCTTGAAAATTACTGATCCAAAATGTAAGTTGTGTTAAAACCGTGGTCACAATACTTAGCATGAACAGTTACAATCGATGTTTTGATGATAATTTTACCATTTGTACGACCCGTCAAGATCAGTTTTTGTTGTTGTAAAACTGTGTCCGTAGACCATAAAAACTTGTAATGGTTTTGAAAATTTTGGATCGCCCAATGAAAATCCATAATCGTTAGTACGAATGCCATATGAACAATAGTGACCATAGCTTTGCCAAATTTTCATGAAATTGTATATACTTGGAATAACCAAATGTGTTTACATCGCATATATGTTATTCAACAAATGACTTGTTTTCTTTCAATATTTCACATTTCATTCAACTTCGGAGAAAGATCAGAGCAATGCTCAACATGTTGAATTGTGCACCTACTTGTCAAAATATCACTAAGCAATAAAACAATTGTTACCATAGCAACCAAACCATGATTAATGTAAATACTTAAGTATTTTCTATTCCTAGGATAAACCAGCTTGGTCTAATTTTAGATTAATCGGATTTACCATAATATCAATTATCTCAATGGGATTAATTACAAGGCAAATCTGAAGCATTAAGCTTACACCCATATGAATAGGTCTACATCTTGAACATTGCCTACTTTTAGACAAAACACCTTCATTAGCAATTTACATGATAAAATCTGACACAAAGTGCATTTTTCGGCCAATTACATACAGACTAGATCACATTGGTAAGAAAATACAGTACCACTATTTTATTTTACATTACACGTTGCATAAACAACAAAAGCAAGGCTGCACAAGTAGACTACTTCCTATGCCTACAACACGTTGGCTACAAAAGATTTTATAAAGTCAATTCACTGAATTATATTTAGTCATTTTAGACCAATTCTCTGTAGCCATGGCAACCATTAAGAATCTCACCATTTCCAAGATGTGAATCACTTTTATGCTCCATGAAATGGCTCTCTATCATTATGGGGTAAAAATAGCCTACTTAGCAGCCCTGCCCTGACAACTCTTACTGGCAATGTTCAAGGTATCTAGAACTTAACCTCCCACACAGCTTATGCTATACACACATTTCTTGACAGGAGTCCTGTGAAGGAGATTACTATTGCTATAAATTGTGCACTGAAATATATTTACCATTACAACTGACAATGGTTTACACTGTACATCATCCCCAGTGGTCTGCAAGCTAACATCAACCCCACAGTCAACGATCAGTTTATTATCGTGGGACTATTTGGGATTTATGCTCAATAATCACTCTAGCTATTGCACTGGTAACACTAGAGTGGAAAAGACCAGCTGACAATGTTCAGAAGAATTGTAAATAGTCATTGAACACGAATATTAGAACTTGCAGTAGTAATTAGTGGCAAAGATACAAATGGTTTAGATTATATGTTTACTTGGTGATAAATTTGATAACATATGGTAGCTTATTAGAGCAGGGAAATCCACAGAATTAACAAGCAAGCAACTGAGGAACCAATAAACATCCATTATAATCTAGGTATATGACATATCATTACCTTTGCCCTATAGCATACAGGCAAACTAAATACCCTTGATCCTGCAGTATAACTTCATCAAATGTCAAGTTGTTACACCCCTTAATTTTGTTAACATTCTCGCATAAAAAACTTTTTAGTATGCATTACTTAAACATGACAAAACAATTGCCCTGAACCCACAAATTGCATTGACAAATGATAGAAACATACAGGATCAGGAGCAAAGGCAAAATGATACACCAATAGTATTCTGAGAATAGCATCACTTTCAAAACAAAACACTATCAAAGCTTTATGTTGTTAGTTCAAAAATAACCAAGCGTGCATTTATATGCTAAACCAAGAACCACACCCAAGCAGCTACTGAATTCCCCTCGTTTTGACAGCCCAGGCAATAGTGCTGATAGAACAGAAGCCAAATATGAGCTACATATTCAATCCAAGATGGTGCAATCAATTGAAATTATAGGAATGGTAACTCTGAACATGATTTACCACTGGGTATTATAAACACTGTTACCATACAAACCTATAGAAATCCACCTTAATCAATCATATCAACAAACCATATGCGTAGCTTTTAGGGGACAAAACTATACTAAGAAGTCTACTAGAATCCAATACTGCTGTGGTATAAAGAAGCATAATTTTTGAATATATCTCAACTGAAATGGGTGCATACTTTATGAAAACAAAACATATTCAGCTGATCTAACTACAGGCAGAGCCCGCTGTTTTGAAGCAAAGTTTTAGCTGAAAATAGAAGTATATTTGGTACAATATGGCGTAAAGGCAGTCAAATAAGAGAACGCAGTGAATACAAGCAATAAAACTGAAGCTATTATAAAATAACAGATACACAGCCCCTGATTAGTTCTTAGCTCTTTCAAAAAAATAGAACTGGTCATATGCAAATCAATATTAATAATAAAAAATTTGATCTCTTAATTCATTTGTTTGAACAAAAACTTAACAGCTGAGGTAGCGAGGTTAAAAAGGGCATTCAAGAAAAACAAATATTGCTCACAAATTTCACTCTGCAAGCCTCAAGCATTGTTTCACTTTATCCAATTTATTCATTCACAATTTTGTAATTTGCTGCCCCTTAAGCAGAAAAAAAACTGTTGCAAGCTATCCAAAGGAAATCCTATCAATTATAACAAGGCCAATATAAATCATCCAAAAGATCAGCAAGGCCACAAATTAGTAGTAAATTTTGTTCTTTTCAAGCAATTTACATAGCTAGGATTAGAGGCAGTTGCCATATTGCCATACAAGGTTCATAAAAAGAACACGATGAGTGACGGGCTTAATTTAAATAATAAAAACACTAACTGATAACCCATTGAGAAGAACCTACTGATTGGTTAGAATTAAATTTTGATCATTACATAAACCAATGAAATACCATGTAAGATAATGGATCAAAAGCTAACCAACAATCAATCAGGATTGGTGTTATATGAAGTAGATATTCAAAGGGTTTATTAGGGTAGATATTGCAACCTTGGGGATTGTACTAATATGCATTTGAATTTGCATGCATCATTAGGTCTAAGCAAATGAAAAAATAATCTGATCAAAGATTTTGCAAATATATGCGACAGAATATAAACCCACTATCCCCGTTTGATGCCAAAGCGCAGTCATAATACATAAAGAAAACAAACCATAAATGAGGCAGTGAATAATAATCACATTTGCCTATAATATTAGCGTTTGCTGCATGCTATTAGTACCAGAAATATTGACACAATCCTAGTAATTTACTTGAAGGAAGGTTATATTATATGACTTGTTACATTGAACACAGTCCAATGCAGGATTTAGAACTCCTAAACCCAAGATACCTTATCTATTGGCAATGTACAACTTGCGTTATGTTTCCGATGGAACAAGCCTAATCTCCTACTCACAAACTCACAAACATGCATGATAAATTTTGATCACCAACTGTCTGTTACATACGCTTACAAGGTGTTAAAATGCAAAAAATAGAAAGAACCATTGAAAACTTGGAAACCATGTACAATTATTGTATTATATATAGAAGTAAACATCCACGTAATAAACCCACTAGAAAAAATCAACTGAAAAAAGGATAATACAAAAGAACTGGCAAGGATCTGGAAAACCATGCACGATACTTGATTAGGAATGAAGATACATGATTCTCTTTTTATTTCTAAGGCACAAACAAACAAAAAATGCCACAATCCTGACTGATATAATCATCTTTAGTAATGACAGGAATTGGCAATTATCATAATATTCTCACTACATCTGTTTACTGGGAGTCTACATAGTGATGACTGGGTACCTATATCCTACAACGTTCTAAGGTGCTGCTCTCTACCAATATCAATGGCGCCCCTCAATTTACAAACCCTAATAAATGACGAGTACACGACTCTTTGGTTTTCACCCATTCATGAGTACATAGAAAGGATAAATCACATCTCTGAAACTGTGTCAATCATACAAGCGGATAAGAGAGTTATCATTATGTTGTATACTGTGTATTTTTCAATATTTCAGTTGATTAGGTGTTGAAAATCAAATTGTTAATCCATGCTTCTTTGTTCCCAAAGTCACTGGTTAGTGTACATCAATAGTAGGGTCAAAATACTTGAAGTAGAGCTATTTTTAGCCAATTCCACCTTATAAGTAACCCTTGTATCTATCTTAGCTCATAGTACATCTGTTCGATATGTCTCAAATGTATTGATTTGGTTCTTGTAAGCTTTGTCACTGACGTATTAGAAACCACACAAAGATGGCAATAACACCACCACTACCATGTGATACACAGTGTACAATGCCAACTCTTACATCACACTTGTAGCTGATTGACATGTCCCTCTACAACCCATACAACACTTACAAATTGGACCGTTTGATCACAGCTTTAAAAGATTTCACATAACAATCATAGAGTGAAACATGTTTTATTAACTAGACAATTTATACTACTGGCCCAAATTTGCAAACATTTTACTGCATTAATACATTTCAACCATAAGCTACAATTTGACTTAAGTTCCTTTGGTTTAATTTTGATTACCATTATTAGATTCAATTTCATGCAGTATATTAATGGCCTTTACATTGCATACTAACTATAGAGTCATAATACATTGGAAATGATACAGGGAATGAAGAGTACTTAGAAATGTTAATCAAAATAAATTAATGACCTTTCTAATTAAATCATGTAAAAATGAGGCACTAGAATTGAATTAAAATCATACTTATTATTGAAAACTGATATAAACATTTAACCAAAAATAGTTTCAAAAATCAAGGTTGAACATTTAAGAAGACAAAAAAAAAAATGGCAAAGACTAACAAATTACAGAATTAAGTTGTGGAAGTATTTCCAAATAAGGTGCATAATAATGAATTATTGTCTGAAATAATCAAAATAATTGAGACAAAATGAGACCAAAATATGAAGGGGGAAATCAAACAAAATAAACAAGGAAGATTGAGAAAATGGGAAGATAGATAAGCTTAAAAAGGCCCAAAGGTTACTCGTGTCTAACACCATACTTATACAGTCCCTAGCTGAGCAGCAAGACGTTCACAATAAGTGAGCTGACAATATCTTACTCATTTACATGAATATTCATAATACGTGTGTATAGTTAGTAAGAATTGCTGAATTAATCACCACAACATTTCACTGAATATTTGGAAGCAGAATATTATTGATAAATATTTAGCTGTTATTCTATTACTCTACTTCAATTGAATTTCACATGTTGGTATTTATACATTCTGGCAAGCGGTGTAAGACACGATAATCATGTCCTACCCCGTCTGGCCTGTGAGTTCAATTTGCAATCTACTCAAAACATCACCAGTAACCACTGCACAATTGTGCGATCAAGGAATGACAAATGTTCACATAGCAACTGTAGTTAAGAGAATTTTGGTTAAATGGGAGAATATTTACTCACAAATCTGACTATTTCTAGCAAAATATGCCCAAAAATGTATCCAATCGGACACAAGATCCCAATTCTACGAGGGAGTAAATTGGTCAAATGTAAATAGTTTGTTCACTCATACGAAGTGAATAAATTATCCAATTATAATATTGTTATATTAATAATAATAATTATAATAATAAATATGCATGCAAACTTCTGATAATATTATTTCATTACGCATTCTTCGTAATCCCAAGTACTTTTTAAAGCATATTTAGTGAGAAAACCTTTGCTCATTTACATAAGCATACATATACTCAAATATATGACTAACTTGAATAATGATAACAATTACTGCCACTGTTTAATAGCCACCATTATCTATGTAGATTTTAACCTTGTGACATTTCAAATATTTGATAAATACAATCTAAATGATCAACTAGGACTTTTGGACAACCCTAAATACCTTCCATAATAGTATTAGATCTGGCAGGGAATTCATTAATAAAACAAGATTACAACATTTTTTTGGAAATATACAATTGTTTTTGAATTTGTGAAATGAAGGCGAATAATAAGTGTAACCATAGCGACCATTTCACTTTGAACTAGTTAGACCTGAAAGCTTTATACAGGGTTAATGCAAACTGTCCTAACGAGCAAAGCCACACACTAACATTTCACTATCTCGTTCTACTCTAACAAGTATAAAAGGTGAATATGAACCTCAAAATGGCAATAAAATCAGACGACAATGTACAATGATTGGAATTGATACATCAAATCACTCGGATTTTATTGAATATTGAAAAAAAGTTTGTAATTATAAACGTGAGAGCCACAAGGCAACAGTGTGTTTATCTGCACTCAAGGTAATGTTCACATTATAGCAAGGCAGGCTAGATTGACCTATTCAATGTAAGTTTAGCTCTGATAAGGAATCATTGACCTCCACGATATCACCATGCACAGGCATAGATAAAAAACAAGTGTAAACTGACTTTAATGCAAACGCCTTTGACTTTTTAGAAAACATAGGTCTAAATATATCCTCAAAACACATATCAAATTTATTGATCTTGTTTTGTGAATGTCAACATTTGGTCTCGGTTCATGAATATCAATGATTGTCAATGTTTACAACAATAACTTGAGGATCAGATCACTATCTCACGTCTTGTTAATTTAGTAAATAAAACACCCAGATTATACAACTTGAATTCCATTCACCTTTTACACAGTTAGCACTTTAAATAAATCATGCCAATACAACAAGACCATTTTGTGACCTAACTTCAAAATACAAATATCAAAAAGATGGCTTAGAATTGTTAAACGGGGGGAAACAAATCTTTAGCAAAAGAGATGGAGCCCAATAAGGATTCCTGACAAATGGCACATATCAAAACCTACAATCAGAATACATACATTACATTCTGGCAAAGTCTTATCAAATAAATGATGAGTCACTGCACATCCCTAATTTGCATACAATCACAAGCCAATCACCCTGCCACAAAACCACAGGAGACGGGCTTTGTGTAATATTCAAATAACACGGGAGACAGGCTTTGTGTAATATTCAAATTGTACTCATGCTCTTTGGAATTGATAAGAAATTGCCAGAATGCAATGATTAAACAGCACCACGCATTTAGTAATTTTTAAGTATATAATTTCTGTATTTCTAGTCTGAATATTGCATTCTAATAATAGAACTATATCAAAAACCCTGACTAAAATTTTCCCATATTTTTTTTTACATTTTTTTCACAATATTTTTATTATAAAACAATGTGACTTGTTTTAATATATACTGTTCATAACAGCACAAAAATAATATCAGTAACAAAATTTGACAGACTAGTACCATATATGATAATAATGTTGGCACTAGTGTGAACACAAAACAATTAGAGATTGACTACATGCCTTTCTTTTAGGAAAAATAATTTGGCATTTTAATTAGTGTGCTAAAATCTTCCATTAATAAGTAGTTTTCTAAACTATATTTCACTCGCTCATCTACAGAAGCAATATTCAAAATTCTTCTTTCCAAAAAGAAATACATATAGTCAATCTCTTGAGTAAATGGAACAAGGAAAAATGAAATTACAAATCTTTGTACTGAAAAAATAACTTGCACTGATTTTCGATTTTTTTTTTTCAAACAATAGAAAAACAAAATTTGGAAGCTAATATTGTACCATACCTGGTTGGTCCAACTGGAAAAATCAATTCATAACTGGAGATACACGAACAAACAAATAATCACACTCGCGCTTACTATGCAAACAATCCCACCCACCTTAATACTGTAGCACATCTAATAGCTTACATACTCTTGACGCTAGAATAAATGCATACTATACTCGCCGCACTGTTGGAAAACTTAACTTCTTGATCACAGAAGGCTTTTTTGGTGGCACAACTATAAAGACAAGGATAATATCGTAATACACCTGGAAAATCGGCAACCAAAACATGCCTTGGCAAATTGACATACTAAGTCACAAAAAATAAGGTGCTTCACACATTACTAAGTGTATAACAATGACTAGAAATTATGCATGCACCTTCTACCAAAATCCATAGTAAGGCACACACATTGGATTAATAAAAAAAAATTGCAATCATCATGCTACGGTGGAAAAAAATAACACTTTTTAAACATTGAATGTTTCAAAAACCTACAGTCCACTGATACCCGCTAATTATGATAAATGTAAATAATATTCAAAGATGGAGTTCAGAATGTATTTTCTCCATGATCCGTATGTCTCATTCTGTTTGGGTCTTCATTTCTGAGGCGTCTGAACGGCAGATGGGACATGTTCGGTTCGTCTTCAACCATTTGTCGACACATCGTGCGTGGAATTCGTGACTGCATGGGAGGACCCTCAGAAGTTGGCGCTGTTCAAAGTCGCACATACAAACCACACAACTGTTGCGAAAATGAAAAAACGAACACAAATTAATTCACTTGATAATGAAATCGGATCATGCTGGCAATGTGACTAGGTATCCTAATTTACAAAAATACAAATACAAATTACTTTTTGCTATGAGTGTTTTGCATCCTAGTAGTTGAGATAACCATTTGCTGTTTAAATAAATTGTGACCCGTCATATCGAAAGGTACCTTAAGGTCGGCATAGTAAATTAAGAGATACGGGCATTGAAGCTGAGCATAGTCAAAAATCAGGTCCAAGGTCAAATTTCTAATTTCAACAGAAACGTCACTTTTGAAGTGTATTCTATCATATTAATCAGGTTCAAACATCCAAAATATAAGAAAAATGTGTTAAAAACCCTGATAAAAATCCTCCCTACTTTAAAGTTTACCTAGTACAAAAACTTTAAACTCGATTTTCTCAGAACTATAATTTTCCGAATCAGCGTGATGTCTTTTGCCAATTTGGATGTAACTTTGCAACCGAACATCCAATATCCAAAAGTAAGGTGTCATTTTAAAGCTTAAAATCTCAGCTTTTAGATGAGACCAAAAAATCAAAATGACGGGTCACAATTGTCAAATTCCGAACATTTCACACCACGTGACATTTATGGTTGAAATTGGTTTTATGTAATGTTTTAAAGAATTCACTCTAAAATCATCCATGCCATGTCTACTGCACTGAAATTACTATGGATTAGTGAGGCGTTAAAAGCTACTTGGACTTCCTGGTATGGAATATGGTAATGGTTGGAGGTCAAAATTGACTTTATCTCAGAGCAGTTAAGTAAACGCTCATCATTCAGTAAAATATGAATTGTACATCTACATTAACCCCTGTACATCAAATCATTTAGGATCTCACAGGCAGCTTGAAATCTACAGGCAGTTTAATTTAAAATCTTGGTCTGGATCTGCCAAAGTCATCAAAAAGATTATTTAGTCAATAGGGAGAATGTCAAACTGTTAATTGAACTCTGTCAAAAAGCATGGATTTTTAAGATCAAGATCATTGAGACCTGGACCTGAGAGGAGAGTTTACCACCAAGAAGTATGAATAAATATAAACTGGCGGTATGTCATAGTTAAATTTATAAACTGATTTTGAAAGGATAGTAGTTTTAGGTTGAATGCCAACGTTTCCAATCCTATTCTTTTATGATCAACATATATTTCTGATTTGCCTCAAAACTTACCATGTTTGGTCATTGATGGACTGATGCGTCTCGGGGTTATACCGATATGACGGTAACTGCT
>JXSR01S073023.1:86709-96745 GCA_000969725.1 Ophiothrix spiculata
CATTTACATGATACAATGACATCGTGCTACCTGCTATAGCAAGCAGTTTGGTCAAAAATATGATAAACATAAGTTTAGTTTACTCTAAATCGACGATACTTTTCAAATTTTATTTTTTTGATTTTGCAAATGTAAAATCGGGACAATCCCGATTTTTACATTTTTTACACAAAGAAAACGGGACAATCCTGGGAAAATCGGGACAGTTGGCAAGCATGCTATTATAGTTGGAGCTAATGAATGCATCAAGCAGTGGGGGGAGCATTGCGAATGCAATACACGTGAACCTCCTTTTAAAACACAAATCTGTTTAAACCCCTGATAAGAAAAAACGTGTACTGGGTCTCAGAAATTAACTATTGGTTGGATAGCACAAAAATCCTGTTCACTGATGCTAACAGAAACATTTTGACACTGGTGGTGAATCTGTTCTGCAGGTATTTTCATCAACTCCGTTGCTAAATTGTATACTCGTTTAACTTAAGGGCCGCACTTCATTTCATTCAGCAAGGTGCAATTGGATTTGATGCAATCATCAAAGCAAGTTTTTGTTGCTTGGGCAACTTGACAAGTCATCAAGATCATCATGAACATGAGCCATGTGAGGCGATTGAATGTGTTCAAACGGGCTTCGCATTGGATATTTTTTATCCGAAATTGTAGAGCATTAATTTCCAAGATTGACTTTATCTTGTGCACAGGTCACCTTGTCTGGAAGTGCATCAAAGTATGGAAATTAGATGGAACATCATATAGGTCAGTCCTATCAGCTTCAATCAGAATAGGGAAGTTTCCTGGGTAGATAAGAGTACCGGGAGTTATAAGGAAGACCAAACTAAACTAACCCGGCCAGTTGGATTGACTTTTATTATATCAAATATATATTATTTTACTAGCACCAAATGAAATGCGTAACATAAACTGAATTCTGATTCAAATTATTATCAAATTTACACTAAACAGAAGTTAGATTTTATGGGTCAAATGACATTGACTAATTTAGAGTCAGTTGACAAATTAAAGAAATTTATATGGTGATTTTTGTACTTCTAAGTTGTGCTGAAATTATCCACTATTTTGCAACCTTAAATACTTTGAGTTTCAATCCCCTCTCTTGGAACAGCGAGGCAAACTACTTGTCTAATGAGAGTCAATTTTTTGATAAAACTAACTGTGATGCAAAATTATCCCATTTTGGAAAGGCTATCTGAACATGGCATTTTGATGAATCTAGGATATTGATGCATCAAGTTTTTTATAAGAGCATCCTTCAAAACTACTTTGTTGCTAGATGTCCCAACAACAAGACCAGGGTCATAGCATGTCAAAAAACTGATCTTGGTGTAGGGGCTACTTGTATTGGGCTAAAAACAAATGATTGTTTGTCTTACGTCCCCATTTTACAATCTAATGTAGTATGCAGTGTTCTGTTTTATTTTACTTTTTTTAACTTCGGTAAGTTAAGATTTGACTTGTAATTCTTACTGATTTCATCAAATTTCTTCATAACAGACATCTTGGATGCACATTCTGATCTTCTCATTGAACATAATCAGCTTTTGGATTTTCTTTGCAAAAGGTGCCTCAATTTTAGGATTTTTTGTAAATTTTATTGCAAATAACAAGAAAATCTTCAAATAAAATTCATGTTCAGCATTTTGACCATCTGAGACGTGTTGTGAAAATCCAACGCGTGCAGGGGATGTGAGACACACAATTTCCTTTTAGGCTATGCATTTACAAAATTCTCACCTTCGCCTTCCATTTGACCTTCGACCTGAGTTATTGCACCAATCCCCTGAGCTCTGACTATTGTACCTCTGATTCACATTGGTTGTGACACTAGCTGCCATTGATCTGTGATGCAGTGACGCTGCGACCTGATGTGGAGGAGTCTGCCAGGGTCTGACCAATGGCGGGCTTGGTGATGTTGCTAACTCCACCCCACCATGTGACATCCTCCTGCGCTTACGACTTGGACTCTCACTCTGGAAGGCAAAGAAAAGAAAAAATACCATGAGAATTAATTTTAGAAGAAAAAAATCCTTCTGAATTATTTTGAACTGTCTAAATGATAAGCAAAATGATTGGTGGGTACCATTAAGGGTGTTAAATCTGATAAATGCAAATCAAATCCATCTTCCAGAAAATATATCTATGCTACACTTTCCTGCCTCTACTAGACCCTTAGGTTACCAGTCTGCCGAATTTAGCAACAATAGTATATGCATTAAAAGAATGAAATCATGTAAACTAACCCCTGAGCCTGGGGGAAGAAGGGGTGCAAGTGATAAGGACAAGGAAACTGAGCCACGCACATCCCTGGTGAAAGACGAATTATCCGCACTTTGAAGATACTACTGGTATAGTAATTGTAGATTATTCCTCTATGAGAGACAAATCCTTACTTCCCATCTAAGCTTGATGTTATTACATTAGCATATAACGACAAAGGGGCAGCCACACAGGACATGTGTGGGAAATGCACTGACTGGACAATAAACCGGAAAAATGGGATTTGAAGACAACTTGCAAAAGTTCAATAAAAAAAAAAAAAAAGACCAGACTGAACATAATGCTTTGTTAAGAACTGTAAACTGCAAAATTTTGTTATTAATTCATCCAAAATCAAACCACATTTTGTATGAACTTGGTGAACTCAAAGGTTCACGTTTCATTACAGTATTTTAACTTAAATTTATGATAAAAGATTGATACCATTTCCTAAGCCCAATTTGAGCTATCCAAAATCATTTACACGTAATGATTCTAAGCATAATATTTGGGTCTAAACTCATAGAACCACTTTACTGCTGCAAGTGCTCTATATGAGAACTGTGTATAGGAGGATGATGTATTAATTAGCTACTTTAAGGAGTAACTTCACACATGAATAAATGAATAAGTTTTAAAATACTTTTAAGAGATAAAATAGAGCGGCATATTGCTAACATTTTAACTACTGAAGTCATGCAAACCATGATCCTGAATTTGATGAAAATCAACTCTTTTCCAATCTACTTAACAAAATGAACAACAATTAAATGCCAGCCAAACTGCAACCAACTTTGATCATTTTTCAAGTAATTTGTAGCTCTTCCCTAAAATTTGTTAATACATTTTAAGTTTCCCTGCACAAGATTTTACCACTACAACTAGACTACATTTTTGTAAGCTATATATAATCATGTTTTTCCATGTAGTTTTGAGTATCATATTGGATGTATTTTTACATTTACTTATAAGTACTTAATATTTTATAGATGTTCATACTGCAAAATTGATTATGGAAGATTTTAAATAAAAACCCTTGAATGAATGAATGAATGAATGAATGAATGACTTTTAACAAAAATGAACCACAGATTCTTAAGGGGAGGAGTATGAGGCTGTGTATCATGGATTGCCCCTTTACAAATCACCTGTTGGTGGAATAGATTTAAGCTAAACTAATACAAAATATATTTATTTATGCTTTAAAAACTAATTTGCATTACAACCATAACAAATTGATTCAAATAGAATGTAATTTAGCCATACTTAATTATATGAGTTACAAGGCAATGTTTTCCATTCCAATCAATCTGTTGAGTGTTATTACCAGCAGCTTGTGCTCATTCCAATATGAGAGCAAACGCGCTGTCTCAATTCTACCAGTCCGATTCTTTGTTGACTAACCATGGCAGCTAGCCAGGTCACAATACGGTCAGTAGGCAATTATAAAGCACACCACAGACCTGTACATATAAGGGGCGCACCATTATATTTCAAGGGGAGAACAGGTTTCAAGGGGAGAGCAGGAAGTTTTTTGGAATAAAAATTCCCCCTCCACAGGCAGAAGAAAAAAAAATCCCCCAAAAAATGGAATAGGCAGAAAAACAGTATTTTCAAGGGGGAAAAAATCACTCCCGAATGGGGCGCAAAAACAAAATCAAACCAAACCCAACTTCCTGCTCCCCTGGAAATCTAATGGTGCACCCCTTATCAGGCATGAGAGTTCACCTTCATAAAAACTCTGGAATAGTATGTAATATTGTTAAAACACCTCAAACAGACTAAAAAACGTAAAAATAAAGAATATTGTGGAATTTCTAACAGCATAATTTCTAAAATCAGCAAATTTCTAACATCAAAAACTCTGAAATCAGACAAAAAGCTGATAAATCTCATGCCTGATATTATGACCAATGACTCTCACTGGACTCTAAAGGAGAGCTCTACATTAGACAACCAGTAACACACAATGTTGTCATGCCATCTTCAAAAAATATGTGAACATTTGATTTCAGTATTATTACATGTAGGCCTACATTAACTGATCAATAAATGTCTCTAGATCTATACAACTCCTACTCTTCATAAACCTAATTTCATTATGTAATGTTTCAACATCCATCTACAAAACATTTACTAGTAAAGAAAATAAATGAATAAATAACAAAGACAAAATAAAATATAGGACCTATAACAATGTATACAAAATAAACACATTAAATATTGAAGGGAAAAAAAGCCATTTCCTAATTTTGAAATTGTTCATAAATTTGTTATACTTATAACATTTACTTCTTTTGGATAGGTAAAACCCATCATCACTTTGGCTTGAACATTTCTTACATAACTTTCAAAGATGCAGAACATGGCATAACCATGTGACTGCCAAGTCAACATTAATGTAATATAAACATTTATGAACACAGTAACATGCAATTATTTTCGACCTGGTTTATGGCGAACTGACTTGAATGTGACTTATTATGATGCACTCATAAAACGGGTCAAACATTTCCTTATCAATTTGCATGTGTACGTGCAAAATGAGTTGTATTACCACAGATATCAAAGAGATCTTCACATCATAATGATCAGCCTGCTGGTAATCTTTGTTGGGTTTTATTATCAATATAGTTTGATCCCAGGAGTTTGATTTAGAATTTCCATTTTTAAAATTGCAATGCTTTCTGTTTTGAAAAAATGCAACATTTCAACCAACCATTGTGCGGAGGCCACATCATTTTCGGTTACAAGTACCAACTCCTACTTTAATTGACGCAAATTTCTATAAATTCATCATACCTCTTTTTCATCAATTTCAATTTAGTATTCAAAATGGAAGATCCAAATTCTTTAAAAAATGTGTATGATTGTAGATAATATGGGACAACATTACGTACCCTATACATCAGCATATCTCTACAAGCACTCAATCTAGTGAGAGATTACAATGCAATCTCTTTTACTAAGGACAATAGGTCCGTGTGTTTGCCAACATAACATTCTAGTTCAATGAACTCTGTCCTGAGGGAATGGCAATGAGTTTGTCATCATCTCTGGAGATACTTATACAACGTTGTACAATTAAAAATTTATGCATGGCCAACTGCTAGTACATTGACCTCAGAAAATAAAACATGCTCATCTTGGAATCTATTGATGGTTTGAACACTTTGTCTTTTTACTGAGCAGTAACATCTTTGAACCAATAGCACCATTCCTAAACCTGACCAGTGTTTCTTGAAGGTAATGGCATTCAAACTACATTGACACTCATGCAATCTGACAAAGGTTTGGAATGAACTATGTTTGACATTTGGGTAAGTGTGTCATCAAACATACTTCTTTCTCATCAAGCTTATTTAAGGTGCACTAGCTTTGAACTTAAAGTATAACCTTCTCCCTTCTCTAAATGCCCCTGATGGGACCAAAGAGGCACGGGTAGGCCTTCATTAATATGTAATGTATTGATGTACAACACATAGGGCCTATTAGTATTATAAAACCTCAGATGCTATCTACTGTAGATTACAAATGTGTGTTTGGCACTGATTTTGCTGCAAGGATATTAAATTAAAAAAAAAACCTTCCTAAATTACCTTTCTGTGGGACAGTAAAATTAAATATTAGTATCTTGTTATACCAGGTTTATTATAAAAGCAAACTTTATACTTCTTATAGAGCATGATTTTCCTGATGTAAAAATTATATGATATGCAATACATGTAGCACTGATGATTTGAGTCATGATAAAAGGAATCATAAAAGATACAACATTTCCAATTGAATTCAAAACCCTTGCCAATGGTTCAATCACAGTTTTACCACCATTAGCACAAGATGGTAGGCCACGTGGTCCTCCTTGTGAGGGGATGAGAGTATATGAGGACATCATGGATGGGATTCCCAATAGAATTATGGTGTCGCTGTCATCATCATCACTTGATATATGGCAGTAATGCAATTAGCCTTCAGGAGTTTTTTCTGAAGCTTTCAAGTTTTAGCTGCAGTAGCGTTGTCGCCAGGCTGACTGTCTTGTGCCTGAGCCACACACAATCCTATTTACATATGGCGTATTGACTGAGCACATCACGATGACTAAGCCAATGCATTTCACTGCTTCAGCTCTATCTCCATCTCTCTTCTCATGTCAACGTGTATTCCCTCGTTGAGCTACAGTTAGACCAGGCTCTATCAGGACTGCGACAAATAAGACCATCATAAATCCTGGCGTGCAATAAATGAAAATAGCCAATATTCCTATCGTTAACTTAAGTAAAAACATCATTCATTTATTGCCCCTATTTACTCTTATGACCACTTCTACGGAAATTAAAGATGTAGGTTCTGATCACATTCTCATCCCCATCTCAACCGGAGTAGTATATTTTTTGATGCCAAATTATGAAAAAAAAAATTCTTTTTAGTTTTGGAGATATAGCACAAAATGTAAAATCAATTGGTACCTATTTTCCATTTCTTTTGTATTTACATTTTACAGCCTCATCCCCAGGGTTGCATACTTTCTTTTGCCTCTCAGGAGAAAACAAGACACAAGCTAAGGTTAAAACCTTGCACAATGCAGGTTAAGGTCAATCAGTGAAAAGTAAATTATACACATCCTAAAATAGGAACCTACACCTTTAATCATAGCAATAGCAACAATTGTACATACATGTACAGAGGATTTCTAATCAGGTCAAAAAATTGATCTGTATCATTTGTTTCAAATTCAATACATGACCTCTGCTCTGCTAAAAACCTATGCTGCATGTCCTATTCTTGTAGATCTCAATAGAAATTTCATCTAGTGATTCACAGATTTTGCTTTTATGCCAAAGTTTCAAATAAAAATGCCATTTACAATATAAATGAAATATTTTGACCTACAAGCAAAAAGTATTGGAATAATTAAAAACCACAAGAATGATCGTATACAAATCTCATTAAACAGACAGTCTTAAAACTGAAATGACTTCAATCACAAATGATTCAATTTTGGTGAATCTGAAACATATTGTAAATAAGGAACCCAAAAAATTAAACCTTCTAAATGACCAAGTCCTCCTACACCGACTTCGAAAATAATCGACAAGATGAAACACTCCACGATAACCTGTCACAGTTTTTCCGCATGCACATGCTTAATAACAGACGAGAAACAATTAGTAAGGCATAGACAAAACTGAAAAAATTAATGGAACTTAATTTGATAGATGTGTATTATCATATATCATTAGCTACGTATATAGAACGTGATCAGCAAAGCGTACTTGGACTCATTCATCCCGTCTTTGTTCTCTCCAGAGAGCTCTGTTAATGATGGTTCAAAATCATTTGGTTTAATTGTCACTATTTACATGGCTATCTACTGAAGATGACACAAAAATGCAGGCATGTTTGATGTCATACTGCAAATTCCAGTAAAATTCCAGATTTCGTATGCACCCTACATTGCTGAAAAATACCAAATCAAAAAATAAAAGCAAACACAGTCTTTGCTTTTCAATAAATAATTATGAAAGGCCAAAAAAAAAGGACTCTGTCTCAGATTACTTAAGGTCAAAACCCTAAGCGCTATGCATTTTTTTTTTTTTGGGGGGGGGGGGGTTAGTAAAAAAGGGCTACGCGGATGCGGAAATACCCCCTAATTTTTTTTATTACATTTTCCGGCCACTATTGGTTTTTTTGCTGCCGCGAGTTTAATTAACTTTTTTTCCCAATAGTTGAAAAAACTGAAAATCTCTCAAAAGCCATAGAAAAAAAATGTGCTAAATTTGGATTTTTAAAAAGCTATGTGCGCGGGAAGCTGAGACAGACTATTTTTTTTCTTTGGCCTAGATTTACATTTAAGGAGAAAAAATAAAACACTGTTTTAGGGCCGGAGGGTCGGTTAGGTGGATGATTTTTTTTCTTAAAGATTAAAATTGGCATAAAATATCCCAAAAATCTTGAAAAAATGTTTTCAAAAATGGAAAAATTTTCTTAGAAAGTTTAATCCAAATTTACGAAAACAAAAAAATAATCTTCCAAAACACAAATTTAGGGTTTGTTGGGGCTGTCCACAGCCCTGGTTTCTGTTGTGTGTTTTTTGGTCGCCTAAGGCAGAATATTTTCAACAAAACAGTAATCTCTTAAGTCTTATCCTCATTGTTCATGTTCATGACAGACCTACTTAAATAAAGAAACTGTATTCATAATATTTATTTCCTAAAAAATCAACATTTTGTGGGAAAATAGCATCAGGTCAGTAGATTACCATTCTCATGAGAACTCATACATGATTCATGAATTTACACATTATTATAAGAGCTTATTTATTTATAGATCCAATAATCTCTAATTCCAAATTTATAGATACATTTGATCAATATTTACAGATCATAAGAGATTAGTAGGAATATTAATGAATTGTAGCAATTGTATGTACACCAAAATAGTGTGGCAGCTTGTTGATTGTTTCTCCATAGCCTGGGTACCTGCGCACTAGCTGAGTACTCATTGTGATGCGGGGATAGGCCTACACGTGCAATGCAGACATTCCTGCCGGCGGGAAATACATGTGCGGGAGTTATGCCTTAATATGACAGGGTCTTGATGTGACCATTTTGTCGCCATTTAGGCCAGGATTCTAGATCAGTGGTAATACTACATTATTATATATATCAAATACAAACTTTACCTTTGAGTATAAATTCACAAAGCAAAATGGTCAATGATATCAATGTATCAAAACAAGTAAATAATTCCAATGCTTGGCATACAATCCACACTTATTGATGTGATGTTGATCTATGGTAGTGCTGGTAAGCTTAACACATGCATACTATATTCCATCTGTTTATGTTATGATCTCACACACAATACCGAGTATACCTCCTAACTCATATGTGATGAGTCAAGTTTTTTCTCAGTAGCTAGCCCTGTGATTCCATCCCCCTTTGTTCTGTACACCAATGATCA
Organism: Ophiothrix spiculata; assembly: GCA_000969725.1. Classification (NCBI taxonomy): domain Eukaryota; kingdom Metazoa; phylum Echinodermata; class Ophiuroidea; order Amphilepidida; family Ophiotrichidae; genus Ophiothrix; species Ophiothrix spiculata. The sequence goes on from JXSR01S073023.1 coordinate 95,947, forward strand.
AGCAATGGTAGCATGTTTGACTGATCATGATGCCCACTCACTCACATAACAACACTCATTCACTAATCACTGGATGAATGGGGTCATCAATTGTGTATGCACAACAGGTATGCTAATTACCTAGTAATTCATTGTCTATATTTTCACACTTATGTGTCCCCAATGTTTTAAAGTTTACTTGTGTTTGAAATCATGTACATACCAGTTTTCACAATCACGTGAATTACAACATGATAAATGCCTGGATAAATGTGTATTTTTATGTTTTTTATATATTATTAATTTGAGTCATTTATTATAATATTGTACATATATATTTAATGTGAAAATACAAGGCAACAAAATTAATGAGGTGTGCAATCATAAACAGAGGCCACTTTCTATTGTCCTCAGTAGGCTTTTACACAGGAAATGGTCAACATTTGACTCCATGTGTGTGGAAATGATCTACAGAGTATTGATCTATTGTATTTTACATCAAGGTCTACTTGGATGGCCATGAGCATGGCATTCTGGGAAATGTTTACAAGAGGGAATATTAATTATTCACCACACAACAGATTAAATGGAGTTACAGAATTTTCATTATCAATTCTGTTATTTGAATTAAAGGGGCATTGGACAAGTTCAGCATCATCCCCAAACTTTTCCCCAAACATTTTGAGATTTGTGCATCATTTGAAGTATTAGTGGTAATAATAACAGCATGCAAAGTTTCATTGTCGAATTCAAAGCCTATATATCAAAATAATTCGATATTCCCTCATTTTTAATTATCGTTGTCGACAACGATAAATAC
>JXSR01S073024.1:11749-34487 GCA_000969725.1 Ophiothrix spiculata
ACAAACATGGGACTAAATAAAACAGCAATGGTTTCTTGTTTTGTATGCATTGACAAAAACACAAATAAACAGCTGATATTTCCATATTTCTTGGCCACACGTAACGTTCCCATCACCTGCCTCAAGTGAAGATAAAATGGATACTTTTATTTATGACAGTTAGCTCATCTTCAGGTATTCGATGAAATATTGCCTTATACTAAATCAATACTTCAAGCTAGTCTGAGCACCACTCAATCGCACGCTCCAAAATGTCAGTCTTTAACTTGCTCGCTTATGAATATCAAAGCAATTTCCCCGCTTCACATATTTTATCGCATATGATCATGTCGATAATTAAAATTTGCAATAACATGATTAAGACTGACAATAAATGAGTGAATGGAATAGCTGTAGATGTAGACTTCTTGTAAATCAGGGGGATGGAGTAGTTGGGTGAAATGATAACGCTGATGTCACAATTTATTGGACTTGACATTCATTTTAAGTGTAGAATTAGCAAGTTTAGTTCCAAAAATGGGGTCAAGTCACACCAAGCTTATTTAAATTCCTTTTTCCCTTCCCAAAAATGCATAAATCATAATATGTACACGTACGTATGGACTTGCAGCAGAGAAAATGTGTCTTTTACATACTTAATCCCATAATTTTGCCATCAAATTTGGAGAGATGAAGATGTAATATAGACTCTTTCTCTTAGCAGTCAGTGTTTTATAAGCTTTGGAAGAAACATGTTCACTTTTAAGCTCAAGGCATGGACTGAAAAATGGATTACAGTGGTTTTTATATTCAGTAATGAGTTCAAAGAAGGAAATAGTCAATATGAGATAAATCTCTTGTTTTAAATCTATATTATACTGCATGGATTTGCTTCCCACACATTATTTGCCAATTGGAAGAATTACAAACCTTAGTTCTTTAAGTCTGTTCCTCATTATGCTAACTTCTACTGAACATGAAATATTTTGTTGATGTATAAAAACCCTCTTGCTGGAATACTATCAGCCATCTTACAACAATCATCATTAGCTGGTTACTAAAAACTGGGGTTTTATAAGATTTAGAAAGCAAATCGCAGTCACAAAATTATGTATGTTATTGATAATATGTCACCTTCATGACATTGAAAAATTGACTGCAGAATGTTCATCAATAATGTGTTTATGAGCCTCAAGTTCATTACAGAAATACAGGGGGATGCCAGTAAGATGTGTATGTACAATATCAAAAATATAAGCAAATCCATGGTAAAATTCAAGTGGAAATGAATGGGATCATTTCAAGGTTATTGTTTTTCTTTTCCTTTTCCTTTTTTTTTTTGTAACTGCAAATTTTTAATCAATACGTCGATCCTGGGTTTCCCAACCGGAAATCAATCTTTACCGAAATTTAATCCCACAATGCACTGGTAAAGCACAACGATGCATCCAAATAGGCGTGAAATGCCTGATGCAGACTACCACCCATTCCAAACAACAATTCAAATCACCCGCTATGAATTGGAGCTAATGTCACGGCTTATTAGTTATAAAGGCAAAACTGTGTTTGGGCTAAAATTTCGGTAAAGATTGACTTCCGGGTGTAAACCCAGGATCGACGTATTGTCATTTTAGTCCATTTTTGTTGACACTTTTTGTTTAAACCTTGTCTATTAAGTTTATACATGGTATGCCTTTATACACTGTTGAGTTCAGTAGTATTGAGGCCATTTGGTTGTATTTGCATGTAATATTTTTATTATTTGTTCAATGCTTTGTTTCTAAGGCGCTTAATATTAAATTAAATATAAAAAATGTTTTCTTATTCATGTTATATAATAAATGTCTCCTCTTCCTTTAAGGACCTGTAAGCTGAATACTTCTGTCTACTTTAACAGCATGCATATTTTGCCCTTGTATGTAAAACTAGAGCACAAAAGTGACGTTGCTGATCAATGCAAAGCTCTTGGAACTCATTTCACAAAGTAAAGACATTATGGTCAATTCCATCCGTCGCTCGGCCCGCAGGATATTGCAGAGCATATGAATAGACCAGCAAGTGACCTGTTTAGCCAGTATTGACTTGTTAATATCTTGAAATAAACAGAGCTATAGCTTACACTTATAACTTGAGGCTGCTATATGTGTTATATGGTTATGACACAATTGACATAAATGTCAGACTTCGTATGATGGAATTATGAAGAAAGCTTTTACCCAACAACGAGGCTAGGCTAGGCCTGGGAGCTAATCAAAGGGACAAAGCTATTGATGGTACTAACTCAATGATGGCAAGTTCAATATTTAGCCTGTCAGTAGACTACATTTGGCATTTTCTTTATTGGTATTGCAGTAAACATGGTCAACAATGTTCGAAAGGTAAGGTTCAAAAATCTATGCTTCAACTCAAGTCATTGCGCCAGAAGAGCAATTTCTATCATAGTTGAGATGATCATTACTTCTAATATTTTTGTAGAATATGTTTACTATGCCCTGCATTGATATTTTGTGAAGCATTGGGTATTTATTGCATTCATCCTATAATTTATCAATAAACAAATTGTTATTTGCCAGCAGAAATTGTACACGGACTGCAAAATACGATTTCATGGTGAAATGAGGACAATTCTGTTTTAATTGACTTTTTTACATCTTTAATCAAGACAGGTTGAGGGCAGTTTCAACGTTTGCCATAAACAAGAATGATCTAGAAAATTGTCTTTTTTATACCTTTCCAACAATTCTCATCCCTACTAAAATGTGGTATGATTCTAAGAGTTACACTAAACTACCCCATTTGTTAACACTTGAAAATGATTCGAGTCATAAATCATGTTTCTCCAGCAGCAATTATGTACCCACAAACATCACCTTTACACCTAGAAATGTAACGTTGACCCAATTTCTGAGAGTATTTATGTAATTGTTACAATTATTTCGACACAGACTTGAAATTCTTCAAGCAATCTTGCAAGAAAAATTTTAGTGTTCAGTTATGTGTCAGACCATAGGCTTTTTTTCTGCCCCCAACATTATTTGGAATGGGAAAAAGTGCTGTCAATTAGCATTTTCTTTTTTAGCTGTACATCAAAACAAAGAGCATCAGAAGAAATTAAATTTGGTGTCAAGCTTCACAACATTTTCAAATATCATTTAAATTCATAAATAACAGATCTGAAATTACTAATTCCATCAAGGGAAAGGGACAATTAGACCTTGAAATGCATACCAGGTGAAAAATCAACATCTTGTAGAAAGTTGAAACTTTTGTAAGCATTATGTGATTTGGTAGAAGTATCTGATTTTTAAGTATGAACTGTCAAAATGGTTATGTCTAAAAAAATAAAAATCTTTATATATGAGAATGAAATTCCATAAAAAATTAGGAAAATTGTGAAAAATAGTGAGAAATGTAAGAACAGGCTAAAAATACATGAGACACAGAAGTTGAGTCACAAAAATGAATTTCCATTTAAACAAGAAGATTCCCATGCCTGCTTCAAAGTACCCATGAAGCTTCAGTACTGCCAAGTAATATTGATGTACCAGCAAAGAAACTGAATAACAGTGCTGTACACGACAGAACAACCTAGTAATATGAATGTGTAATAAAAGTCATGAGTAAGAAGCAGCTGGTTATTAACAACAACCAAGGGTTTGACTTTGAACTGTGAAAAGGGAAATGATGGAATTTGAAGCTCCCTGGGGGATAAAAGACAAAATGGGATGAAACTGATCATAGGTGAGATGAGATTACCATTACAAATTACCTGCATCGCAATCAATTGTCATGGAGACATTGCCACAGTGATACAACATTTTTTTGCCCTAGTATATTTTCACCTCTGCACCCTGTTAAGTTGCCTTCCTTTTCAGAAAAAAACTAACACGGATGCGAACATCTCCCACCCCTATTAAACATGTTTCTTTTGCCACATTTAACTTTAAGATACAAAATATGCTAATTACAAAAGAAATACCACTTTTAATAACCCAGACAAGTTGGCCTACAACCAACAGCAAATAAAGAAGTATTTCACTTATTTGTATCCAAACTGCCCCATGAATAAATACCTACAAATACCAGACATCCATAAGGAGTTCTTTCATGGGATTGTTAGTTAAGTCCCATTTCTAAGCCTCTTCACAGTCCTTAATTAAGATGCAGATATTTCAGTCAAGATCATCGCCAAACACATTAATTCAAGTCAACTTTTCACATGTATTATTAAAAGCCAGGAAACTAAGGCGTGTTGAAATTCTGATCAAATTTTGATGCCAGACAATGTTGAATGTGTTAAATCTAGCATATTAAAGTAACCTGCTCCAATTTAGCACATGAGGCATGATTCTTGTGGGACTAACATGACGTGATGTTTTTGGTATGTGCTACTTATTCCTGGTTTCAGTTCAGGTGTGGCGGTTCCAAACAAGTGGACCCATAAGCAGGTTGTGTCACTCAAATTAATTCAGGCAAAACATAAAATATAGGTTATCTTGCTTAAATATCTGTGCCACTTTATACTGTCAAGGCACTTCAATTTGTAAGGGATTATTATTTACAAGGTTCCAAATTTCATGAAATTACATACCTGTACCTCAGACAAAAAATACTTCTCAACTTGTCTAAATCATAAGAAAATATTTGCAATACGAAATTCCATTTGACATGTTTGAAAGAAAATTTCTGCAACTAGCAACTAAAAATATCTTACCAAATGCTCTCTTCACTCTAAACGCCATTTGAGGTATTCAAAAATCTATGATTTGAGAGCTTTTTCTGAGGGTGTTACTCTATATTTTTGCACCACATCAAAAATACATCATGTGCCATATCTCATACAGCATACGACTAAAAGAGTTATCCATAAATGACATATTTCATTTAGGGAATCTGGACTATAAAGACAGAAATCAACAATGCAAAATCTTCCACCATGCATTTTTTAACTAAATTCCCTGCTTTAATTTATTGAATCGAGACAAAGGGACATCATCATTAAGGGTTTTTTCTGTTAACTGCAGACTCGTATTATTAACTCTAAAAACGAATCCTAGAGTATAAAATGGACATCAAAATTCGCACCAATCCATCATTTAATAATCCATTAGAAACGCATCTGATAGATTTCAACTCAAATTATTCACTCTACACAAAGGACCGTTACTTTCATGCTAAGCCAAGCACCTAAGTGGGTCTCTCATTCGGTAGCTGCAAACCCGGCCATCAATATCTATCTGCATACATTTGAAATGCATATTTGAAGCATGAAATAGCCATCAAGTCTGAGCCATCATCGTTGACAACTTGACACCCTTCTTCTACAAAACAAGATTCTACAATTCAGTTTGAAATCAAACAAGAGGCATCACTTTATAAACTAATTCATCACCTCATTGGGACTATATGTCTGAATGGCTACAACATCAGAATTCACCAAAATCTATTACCTAGATGAAGAAAGTACAGGGAGAAAGTATCAGAACTATTACCATTCTGTCATTGTTTAAAATGCACCAGGCGGGGTGGCCGCAATTTAGTAGAAACCACTAAATTTAGGGACTGAGGATTTCCAAAACGCAAATTTAGGATACATTTTACACATCTTTCTGTTGGCGCATTAATATTGAACATGTTACAAATATCATATTTTTACCTTTTTTCAAATTATAACAAATGTGCTCCTATAATGATACACTTTATTGTATTATTCTAAATCCGCTGGGGTTCACACGTGAACCCCATTCGTAGCAAAGTAATTTAAAGTTTATTGGATGCACTATTTTAACATCATTGAAATTACATGATCAGCACTGCGGAAGGATACTCGGTCAAATTATGACAGAAAGGAGGCATAGCCACCGTCGTCTGAAATGCATTGATATTTTTATTCAGTCTCTGCAGCATACCAACTTTTCTGCTGTCTCAAAGAACTGAGACCGATGCAACATGGCCATCATACATCACAAATGACACCTTTCCTTCATTTCATGAAACACTTGGTCACATTTGCATTCTTAAATATTCACTGCAGACAAAGGACATCACTTAACAACTAAACCCGCCACCTTTTGGTTCTGCTTTGGTAACTGCCATTGGACTCGCCAGACTAACATGTTTAATTCAATATAATACTTGCTTAAAGCAAGGATTGGCATTCACTATTTTTCTCCATAAACCCTTAAAACAAGATTTACAAGACACGCAAGTGGCAGAGTTTTTAGTTAATAATTCTAAGCTATGCCTCCATACATCATACATGGCTTCAATCTCAGATAAAAATAACAAAGTTTGTAGAGTAAGCTCATGTTAAATCTTGTTTGCTGCCCCTATTGTTGGAAATTCCGGTCTACAAGCATAAATCATACTTAAATCCGGACTTACACAAGAAGCTAGAATAGGTAATAGTATATACCACTAGAATTGTTTTTATAACCCACTAATAGAATGTAGAATTATTACTTCATGTGTTTTCTTGTTTATGTATAAGTCAACAATTGCTAAAAGTCAAAACGGCATCCAGCAGTACATGTAGAATGTAAGAAAACCAACATTTGAACTACACTGAATTCATTGATGAATACATAGCACACATTTAGATGAACTTTTGAAAATCACAATGGGCTTTTGAAATTATATTTTAACACATTTTTTCTCAAAAGAAATTTGACAAATTTGAACTATTCTATTTCTTTTTTACTATTTATTTAAACTCTCAACTTTTTTTCTATAATTCTTAGTTCATTTAACACTTTATGACTTAATACTGGTCTTTATCAATGCTAAATTTAAACCAATGATTTAATAAATGTATTCACACCAAAGTTCACTACAAAAAGACCAATCAAACCCATGTTTCAAAAAGGCCTTTTCACTGTCTTTGTGCTTGCGAGGTGATAGAGTTAATGCCATTGAATCTGATTGCAAAACCCGCAAGCTTGATTACGCATTGCTTCGCTTCACTTAAATGATTGTGTCAAAAGTTCATCGCGAAAATCCCCTTCCTTAACGCCACAAATTAAAATCAGCCCGCCTGCATCAATCAGATAATAGTCACGATCCAATTTTTATGAAAAACCAATAAAAAGATTAGCAAGAAAAGCAATTTTGTTGATTAATTATACACCATGTTAATATCATAATGCCCTCAAGTTGTCAGATAAAGCTGTACCATAAACATCATAATTGACTTAAACTTGGAGAAATCTCTCCCTAGTTTTAATGAAAAATTTGAAAAACTAATAATGAAAACTGATCAGGAAGAAGCTCTGTGTAGATTATGTGAAGGCTAACAGACTATCTATAAACATCTTGAAGAGACAGTTGGATTCACTGATTTGTATCACGTGTCAAAGGATGACGCCGCGACACTTTATGTCAAATTTGCTGGAATACTTTAAAGTTATGTCCATGAAAGTTTGGTTGTGTATATAAACTAAATCTCTACTTCTTCAAAACAAATTCTTGTGAAAAAATTATTTCATCCTTGTATCAAGGCTTTAGATATCCTATTAAAACATCCCATCTGTGTCTCTCACACCATAAAATGAACTATTTCCACCTTGGCCAGTATCTCGGAATGCGGTTTTCTGACTTAAAGTACCTTTTGCGGTAACTCATCACATTATAGTACCTTTTGTGGTAACTCATCACATATATATCTTTTGGCTGTAACACAATCGGGTCTAAGACTACTTTCTTCATTTTCTACTGTAAGATTTTAAGCACGGTTAGGGTTTATATACTTATAATACAGCGCTAAATGAAGACATTCTGCTCATCATTAAAACAATACAACAGTAATTATTCAGTGCAAGGTAGTCTGATGACATAACATGCTTGTAACTAAAACCCTTAAGCCATATGGTAAAATAATCTTAATTAAGAGCCACTTAAATGAAGATGATACTGCACTGTCCACTTACTGGCCATTGTTTCATTAACAAACAAGACATGATAATGAAAATAGCAAATATAAAATAAAAGTTTCAATTTGTAAAATGTTCTTATAAAGTCAATGTCACAGCTTAAGCCAATAAATATTTCACCCAATATATCACAGACAAAAATGATGAGAAAAGAAGTTCTTTGATAATAAATGAAGTGATTGAAGTATTAAGATATCCATCTTCCCTCTAGACAGGATTAAAATAGCTCTCAATTCTCTGCTGAATTCAGCGCACAAAAAGGTCATCGATTCTGTATATTTAAGTCTCTAAGGATATGGTACGATTCTAAAGCAGATCAAGTCTCACAGAGGATGAACGTTGAAATTATTCAAGACATTTGCTTTAGTAGCACAAAAAGAGTAAAATCCATTTCCTTTTTATATTTTCAAGGTTTACGCAATCATAATATAGTAGGAGGAAGTTGATGTCTGTAAGGAATTGTATTCTTCAAGACTTCTGATTAAGTAATGAGGGTGGTTTGCTTCTGCAAATTTCACTCCGAGGTAAAATGTCATTCGAAGCATATAATCTGGGGGGGGGGGGGAAATGAAAAAATAAAAAAATAAAATAAAACTAAAAACAATGTGTGGCTTTGAAATAAAAGAGATGTTGTTGATGTAAGATTTTCATCAATTTTATAATGGTAAAAGGTTTTGCATTTTTGTGTTATATTGACTAGTCCCATTTGTTGCCGTCTGTATAAAATTCATGACCAAAGAATATAAATTTTGGATTTGTTTGAAAATGGTACTGTTACCATGGAAACAGTCATCCTTGGATGATGTCATAAATAATTTAATCCACAGATGCATGTTGCAATGTACACAACTTCAAGCGCCACCTCATCATCAAATGGCACCTTATTTGTTGAAATTGATCAAGGCAATCAAATTTTACAACAGAAAATCTGCTGGAAATTTTTATTATTTTCTTTATTTTTGCCGCCTATTTTCATCAGTTTCTTGAAACGTTTTCTGTTGCAAAATCCCCTTTTCTGGGCGGCATCACAATTTTGGATTTTTCTTCTTCAATAAAATTTCATTCCCATGCTCTCTCATGATATTATTGGAAAATTCCCCTGATTTATCAAAAATTCATTCAATAATGGTCAGAATATTCTCCTGTGTTCTGTACTTAGTTAGTTTTTGTTAATCCCAAATGACATTAAAATACATAATTCATTGTATATGCGAGGTAACTTACATTAGAATTGTATGGAAATGTGACTACCATGGTAATTACAGAGCTGAAGATGGACTCTCAAATTTCATAAGATTTTCACTCTGCTGTTAAAATAAATATTGGATTGCGACAATCATTAATCATGAATTAACATTATTGTATAACATAGAAAAAAGAGATGGTTTTCATATGGATTAAGGGTGTTTAAATTTGAAAGACGGGTATCTCAAAGATGGACTTCTTGAATTTCAAGCTAAACTCAATCATGACAAGCAGTATTCTCTAATTTACATTCATAAAAACAATATTTTAGCACACAAAAAATATTTAAGATGGAAAAATTTTGACTTTTCAAATCAAGATCGATATACAAATCTAGACTCGGTCCCCGTAAATAACAAAACCAAATGGTTTAATGTCACAAATGGATAAATAAATGTAGGTCTTTATAAAATAGAGCAGTTGCAAATAAATAATCCAAGGACAGCCGACAGTAGCCTTCAAACATGATCCAATAAATCATCTAGTGCAATGAACAAATTACAGCGCATTTAAAGTGCGCTTCCAAGTCTCATCCAGTCGTTAACTAATCTATTTTTCATTAGAACGCAACAGGCCAACCTCTCCCCCAGCATCAACATCCATCATTACATTTACAAGAGAATATAAAATCATCTCGTTTAACAAAACACAAGACACATCATGGTTTATTTATTCTCGCTTGATCATTTAAGCTGTCAAACTGTGTGCTATAAATAAATATATTTTACAACATCGATATTAGGCCAAAAATAATTGTTGTGTTATTCTAGTGGAAACTAAATTAGTGGGGTTGGTTTTCTATTTTAAGCCTCAAATTCCAGTTTTATATGAAACGTATGAATATTACTTCAATTTATACTATGCAATGGTAGCCCTTTTCCAAAAAGATTAAAAAAAAACCTTCTTACAGATGATCTACTTCCTTATAGCAGTGTTTTTACACATTTAAATGGGATTTAATTTCTTTCTTTCAGCAAATCTACAATTATTTAGAATAAACTAAATATGTCATTACTTCGTTTTGATAAATACTGACCAAGATTCTCAAATTTTTATGGTAGCATAGCTAAGGTAACACAAGATCTTTTTAGGCCTAATGCTTTTAATTCATTGTGACTAATAGTAACACTAATAGAACAAAAGCAAAAATATAAAAAAACTACAGACTGATACAAATGAGCTATGTTTAAGGTCAACTTCAGTTATATAACCAATTCCACTTAATTAAAACAATAAAAATGTCTGGATATTGAGTGAAAAATCAACTACTGATGATATGGTATGTTATGTTTACTTTTACGAGCATGTATTAGTCAGTATGTTCGTCAAATTGAACAATTAACTAAAACATTAAGGCCAGCAGTTTACTAATTATCATTATGATGACGGGAGGAACTAGAGCTTGACGAGACAAGCACAGAGAAACAAGTCGTTGTACTCTTTGTTAATTTACCAACCTATAGTTTGATCAACACTAAATAGGCAGACCTATTTATATCTAATTCATACAGAAAAGCTTGTGTACGGCTTAACACAGCACATAAGCAGCACACGGTGGAGCGCGTGTCTTACGTGTGATTCTTGGGCATCAGTATCTAGGGCGCATATATGTGAATGAGATTAACATGCTCGCAGATGAAGAAAAGCCTCATACTTCGCACCAATTTAGTAATGATCAAAGTATAGAATGATATGTTAAGGTAAGAAAAGTCTATGCAAATATGATAGTTAGTATTTTTATGATAGGATCAAAAACCTTTTGCAAATCATAAAATTTTTATGTCAAAATCTACAAGGAGTACACAACATGTTTACCTTAAAATATCAAATTGTTGTTTTCTTAAAATATTAAAATTAAGTGCTAATAAGATAACTGCTTCTAATCAGTTATTCCAAATGTAGGTGAATAAAAAAAAATAACCAAACCAAAATAAGAGTCCCCCTTCATAAAATTCCTCAATAAATGTTCATTAATTCAATTAAATGCAAATGCCACTAGAACCAATTCAATAAGGCATTATTACTTTGCAGTGCAGTCCCTTGTAGCAATATCTGTATAATTATATATTCTAATGGTACAGGTTATGTTTATAAGGTAATGATTTTAAGGCATAATTAATTACTCTGTAATTGACTGGCTAGTAATTAATCACATCTGATTACCCTATTTGATAATGGTTAAGTAAGCTTAAAAGCACTTGTATATATTCATTAGCATTACAGCTATAAATATTTCTAATTTTGTTCAGGATTTAATATATGACATTTTGCTGTGTTTAATGCAACACAGCAAAAAACTTTCCCTTAAAAATTTCACATTTTTCAAACTCCTTTAAATTCTGGGTTTGTAATTCCAAAATTATGTGTCCCCTCCCAAATGGTCGTTTCATAAATACCAATGCTTTCTTGATAATTAATAAGATACTTACCTTTTTTATAAAGTAGATATGATGGACATGAATTTAGAGGGTTGGTGGATGACGGCACATGAAAGAAACAAAGAGATAATGGAAATTAGTTAATGAGTCAAACATAATTCAATATTTACATATTTGATTGATAATTAAGTACCATCTTCAAAGACCTCTAACTGACTTATTTTAGTTGTTTGTTTTTGCTGTTTCGATAAATCAAGACTTTCCAAGGATCCTTCAGGTAAAAAAACAAACTTCAGACCATGTACTCAATTTTAAAGGATTTGGGGAAGCCACAAATTGACTTTTTGTTGATTCTGTTAGAAACTATCAAGGTTTCAAGAGAAAAAACATCAATCCATATATTTGATTTTACTTAGAGAATTGGCCTGATGGCACCAAATCAAGGTTTTATCTTTGAAGTGGTCCAAAGTATGGTCATCAATCCATCTTCCATTAAATTCAGAGCAGCAGTCACATTTCTGACTATGGGTTGTGGTAAAAATTCCCAATTTTTTAACCTTCAGTGGTCTGACCATTGAGGACCCATTCTAGGTCAAACTAAATATCTCATCAGATTTTTAATAGTTGAATCATGCACAAATTAATAATTCAAATCAAGTATCATCTCCAATTTGGTATTATATACCATAAAATGTGCATGCATTGCTTCAATTTGTTGAAAATTTCAATCAGGTTTTTGCTGAAAAACGTGCAAAATCTCTTCAAAGTAATGACTCATTCTTTCATCAATCTAATACCAATTTAGAAGTGTCGATGTACGAATTAACCGATCTTCCAAATCCCTACTAAAGGTGACATTAACAATTTAAGCTTAAGCCCATGTTTTATTTTATTTGAGGCTTGCGATGACTCATTACGTATTACAACCCAGTCTTTACCGCTTTAATCGATCTGACACGTTTGGGATATTCGTCTTCGCAAGCCAAGGTGTGCGAGATAATTCTCTTAAAACTATACTATTCTTAGTATTCTGATAACTACCTCAGCCAATCTCACACGTTGTGGATATTTACTACACAAGCTTGTGAGATATCCCTTTCAAAGAACTAGAATACTGAATTCTGATTCTGTGGGTGTTTGTGTATGGAAGAGATACCTGTGCTATCCCAGGTAGAAAGGTGATCACCTTGTGGAAGCTAGGCTCTCAGCATGAGTTGAATCGAAATTAACTTCTGAATAGCACAAACAATGTTAGCATTGTGTTTTATATATAAATGTTGAATCAAACAACTGGTAACACTGAAGTCTTTAAAATATACTGCAATTGTAATTTGTAAAGTTCAAGTTGCCTAAATTAAAGATTTTTAGTCTAAATCGTTGACAATTTTCTTTTCAAATTTAGGTTTATGGATTTGAATGGATCTAATGTTATAAGGTATGATTAGAAGAATGCTAGGTCTTTATCCATTTCGATTTGGTACTTTGCCTCAGGAGATGATGTTATCATTATTTTCACAATGCAATGCAAAATAGCAGGTGCAATCTCACTGAAAACAGGAATTACATACAAAATAAAATTCACAAAGAAGAAATTTATGAATGGCATTTGAGGATCAATGAGGGGTTTGAATCATGTAATAAAACAGCCAGATTTTACACGATTTTTTTTTCAATCATCCAGTGGATTCATATGTTATATATCGGCTTATAAACTGTAGGTGCTAAAAAGTTTACAAATTCACAACTCTCAATGGAATAAAAAAAAAAGTGCAATGATGACACAATAAGAGAGGACTGATTCCCCCCAAAAAATCACTGCGATGACAAGCTGAAGTCATGCATCCATTCTATTATTCTTGTAAACGCACTGATATCTCCTCTGCTAACCCCATCCAGCAGCCTTATATTAAAACCCAACCGACAAATGCATGTCCCTAGCACCAACCCAAGCTTCCTAGCCTCAAATTCATGGTGTTAATCTCATTGTCGTTACAATTCACACTGTATAAACGAGCCTCAATCCAATCCAATAAAGCTTTATTTAGAAAGATCAAATACATCCATGAGATGTGCATAAGCAAGTCAAATAAATTTACGACATTTCGGTTTCATAGGTGTGTTTTAAAAGCATGCATTAATAGAAACAGAAGCATTAGTGTCCATTGAGGGGCCTTTCTGTTGCCTTGTATTTAACAGACTAAGGTTACAATGAGATAATTATAATAACATGGTAAAGCAGCAACATGGCTGTACATGAAGAGACTGATTATATTGATGAAACGTGTCGTTGGGGAAGGGGCACGGAAATGATACTCAATTAACTGTGCATTGAACAAGCTACTAGGGAGTCTCATTCTGTTAACACAAGCACGATATACAAACTAAAGCAGATATTTTGTGCTGTGAAATTGTTCTTGATAAACTCAGGCTTCAAATGGATTGTTTCCTGATATTTGTAGGAGTTTAGGGCTTTTCTCATGTGTTACAGGCTTTATGGCTCTGTCACACATCACCGTATAGAGCCCAAAGTACAATAACGTACAGTCTTTAGGGCATTAAAATACGTGTATATCGATTACATTATTCATACGTTATTTGTACATTTGTGATGTGTGACTGGGTCCTTAATAATAAGTTTCGGAAAAATACATTGATACATCTTTTGATAGAAAAAAGAAAGATAAGGGTATGCTAATTTGTAATTGTATCATTGATAAGGGTATGATTTTTGCTATACTTGGAAAATAGTACTTTATGATAGGATTAACCAAATTGTCAAAATTCTTGTTTTATAATGAGTTTTGCTAAGCAAAAATCCTGCTTTAATAGGGTCAATCTTTAGGGGTCATTTAAAAAAAAAAAGCATGATTATTAACTAACAACACAAGTCAATATGGTTTTTATGTGTGTTATGATTCCAAAACCATAATTACCATGATTTGGCTCTACTTGATCATCTGACATTGTCAATATTTTTTCATTCTTCTAATGAGTCTGAAACCAACTAAGTTCTGAGATTTCCCACATCAAAATAAAAATTCCCTACATTTGATTTTCACTGTTGCATTATAATGGATCATATCTGGTTGACCTGACGACTTTTTAAACACAGCCTGTGATTGTAAATCAATTATGTCATTTCTTTAAAAATCTAAAGAACTAAATAAAGTGAAAATGTTAACCCATGATCACGATGAATCCCAGATTGTTTATACTTCCACTTGATTAATCATTTTCACTTACGTGCAAAGCGGGAGTCCCTTGCGTTTAAATCCCGCACATTCTTTCAAACAAAATCATACAGTTAAATAAATATACTAATTTTAAAGTTTGAACCTAGAACAAAAAGTCAATTTGTCATAATCGTTGATTGCTGAACTTGAATTTTTGAAATTTGACAGTTTAAATAATAATGTGAACATTAAAAAGTGCGGCAGACATTGTTTCCAGACACACCTGTCTAATCAAATAATGTAAGCTTACATTGTATCAAATTCATGTGCAAATATAGGAGGAATGAGCTATTTAGATTATATTGCAGGCCTAACTACGTGCTCAATTCTATTGTCTACAATGTTTTCACGCTTTTATTGACATAATGAAGCAATCAATAATCCCTTTACGAGGAAAGGTTAAATTTCAATGTTAAACTTTTTCTTCTGGTTTTGTGTAAACCATGTTTTTACACTTTTCAAAGTCTGAATCAATTATTTGAAACATGAACTTGAGATTTGTAATGCAATTGGTACATTTTAATGTGTTTTAATGTATTTTAGTCGATGTGGTAACAAATTTCTTTATCATATGCAACATATCAAGGGCTGAGAGCAACAAGGCCATATTTGCACGGGCAACAAAGAGCCATAATGCCGTATTTGCACCTTTGTTAGAAACAACGTCTTTAAATTCTTTTTTTAATTCTCTTTCAAATGATATAAAATAAATATTCTGTCAACAGTTCCAACATTGTACCTTATGTTGTGACAGATCTATGAAATATTTATTCCCAGACTATTTGTAACGCAACACCATCCATCCCCTGATTCCACTCTTTTTGGAATATGACAAATGTGTATCTACAAGAGAGAGAAGTAAAATAAACCATCGACTGACAGAAATAATTACTCCACGTGTCACCAAAACATTAGTACCAACAACAAACTGCCTCTCACCACATGGCAAATCGATAGTCGCAATGGGTTTTAAACATTTTATACACAACATCTAGCATTAACAGTCACTGAGGTAAAACAATAATTGGCTGTTTGGCTCTTAGCGAAGGAGTAAATCCATTTGCTACATATCGCAGCTGGTGAAATGATCATTTGGCGGAGATCTTTTTGCAGGATTCAATTTCTGCAAATGGTGTTTGATGATGTGAATATGATAGGGAGAAATAAAGCGGCTGTGACAAGCTTTAGTACTGGGTATCAGAATCGGGGGAGGGGTGTTCGTTATTAGCTGGGTGAATATGTTAAGGAAAATAAAGCGACTGTGACAAACTTCAGTGCCAGCATATTCAGGGGAGAGGGTGTTAATAGCTTGTGTGGGGTGCATAATCATTTAATATTAGTAGTCTGTGATGAATACGAAACAGTGAAATCATCTTGGAGCAATCACTACTGGAAGGATGGTGCTAAATTATTATGGCACAAACTCAAAACCTACTGACAATGCAGTCCGTACCATACTGCTCCAGCAAACTACAAAAAGTACACATTAAGTTACACAATGCAGCATTATTTTTGTTCTTAGAAGTTCCTGGTACTTACTATTTTGCTTAGGGACTGCGAAATGTAATTTTTAGTATTTACCCACAAGAGTCATGGTTAGTTTTCAAAACTATTACTCTGGCTATGCCATTAGATTTGTGCAACAAAATTTCCAATAGAGCTTCAACATGGCCGTGAAAAGAGCAATGCCTCGAGATACATTTCCCAACCCTTTCTCCCCTCCATTTTACATCTAATCCTTCTGTTTCCCTCCCTCATTAGATTTAAAACCATCAACCCTTTTAGGCATTCTGACCTGGCCTACATCTTGACATACATAAGGGTAAACTAGTGAGCTATAATGTGTTCAGTTTGCAACTAATTCCATTATTTGCCGGTTTTGTTTATTTGACTTCATTTTCAATCTGTAAATTCATATCATCATATCATATTGAACCCTGTTTATTGAATTTGCATTAAATGAATGCATTTGAGGTACATTTAAAATTCCTCTTTATTTAAAAACGAGCTTAAAGGCTATCCTAAAACATTTTGTTTTGAATCTGAAAAGCATCTGCAGGAGTGCGACACAAAATTTGCTTGGCAAAATCCCCTTAATGGAATTTGCTATCCTTTTCTGAAATGGTTTGATATGCAAGTACATGCAATTTCATATTTCTCAATTTGACAAAATGGGGATTTGCAATGGAACTTGGTCTGCAGGTCCATAAATGATAGGGATTCTGAATTTCTGAAAAATTCTGGTTGTAGGTCTAACCAAATTAGGATTAAAATACAAAAGCAAACCATAAATAGCCCATTTAAACCTCAAAATGTGTAAAAAAGGAACCTTAAAGTGACGCACCAACATACATGCAGCCTATATATACCAAAAGTGAAGCACTGGTAAAATATCAATAGCGACTTTATAATTCACAGTAAAAGATTATTCCTTGTATCAACCAATCAGAATTAGGGCCAAATCATAGTCAGCCTCCAAACAATATTTTCCCTACCAAACATTTGGTCGTGACGTCAAAATGACGAGTGACTCCAAACAAAATAACTTCAACACCGAGTTGAAAAAAATTTCGTGCTAGATTGCGCATGTTATTGAATTGCCATATACATTGGACAAAATGTTTGTTACCCGTTTATACTTTAAAATTGATAGCAAACATTTGGTGACGTCACAACCAAATGTTTGGGAGGGAAAATTTTGTTTGGAGGCCGACTATGATTTGGCCCTTAGACTTACAACCAGAGGTACCTCAGGGGTAAACTCTTCTGCATCTCTAGAGTATCAATTTCAAGAAGTAAAAAGTCTCCATAAAGACATAGAGATTTCAAAAACCTACTTGGACATGAGTGTATGTACCTAGCATAAGTACTACATGATATCAAATGCATTACTTCCTGGCAAGTCCAACTTCTGAAGCTTGTTTTTCCTAATTATCACGGCTGTACAACAATTATGAGTCTGTGAAGTTGGACCACTTTGCCTGAACAACCTGTAAGTGTTTTTGCATCATACTCTTCAGATCAGCTGTTCTGTGTTTCAAGTGAATATCTTTTACAAACTATGCTCTCAAGTGAAGCAGTGAAAGCTTTAAGTAAAGTATCTACATTGTCAACTGATACTGTATTTGATCATCACAAATGAGGGATGTCAAAATGTTACTTTTGAAGTCATTTTGGAAATATCTAGTGACATAATTAAATTTACTCTGCAAGTCATAATCCGTTAAGTCAATGACCACTGATAATTTCTTTATCATATAAATACAAAGCATGATTATTAATTTTTTAATTAAGACACAGGTGTTCACCCTGCAGAAACAACTATGAATCATTAGTATGTTTGGCAGTGTTTTACCTCAATTTAAAGAGTCTACGAGAAGAAGCTTCTTGTGATAGAAAACCAAATTTTGTCGGTTAATTTATGTAAATTACCTAAACTAGGTCAGGGCACACCTGAGTCTTGAAATTCCAAACCATTCTATCATCAAAATGATAAAAAGTAACAAAATGTCAACACTTGTCATCTGGTTGATCAACTCATCCTCCCTAAATACCGTCCAAGTGTTGCCTAAAGAGACTCTGACTGCATGGTACCACTTCCCATCTGTACAAAGATCCCAAACCATTTTATCGCCATAAATGATAAAAACTAACAAAATGTCAACACCTAGCCTCCTGATTTAACAACACATCCTCCTTTAATCAAATAGACATCAAGTGGTACATTTCACTGATCATCACATCAATTTGATCACAATTTTTCAACAGATGGATGCCTGATATGGCCATGTACTGAAAGACTGACTTACGTCCACAAATCCATCAATAATATTCTGTCGCCAAAGAGTGACATTATTGATTTGTCATCAAAACAGTAAAAAATGACCTAAATTTGAATATTTATCTCATTTTGATATTCAGAGACCTACATTCGCACACATTTTATGAAATTTTGTTTACATTTTTAAGAAATATATTAATACTATATAGTTAATTTAATAGAGCAAAATGTGTCTGTGGGAAAATTTGATTATTACTGAGAAATGGGTTAAATATTACAGCTGAAGGCAATATACACAGACAGGAGACATAAAATGATGGTAAAGACAAAACATTTCTGCAACAAAATATTGGTGATTCCTGTAAGTCATGGCAATGCAATATAACATTTTCATATAAGGGTATTAAAAGGAAAGATTTGCACAGAATTGCCACAAACAGCAAATAGTGTTCCAGTTGTACACTTGTTACCAAATTTGAGAAATCCAGGGTGGAACAGAATCAAATTTACATTACGTTTCTGTCTGTATAAGGATACCTGCCCTTTTCCTATGTTTAAGGCAAAAGCAGATATAGGGTTGGCATACTTTTAGCCCAACTATACATAGCACTTTCAACAAAACATTTTCAATCTTGTCTTTGCAATCTGATGAAAAAAGAAGAACCAAAATGTGATCTTAAAATCAATGATGTCATGGCATCACAAACGTGATCCAGCATTCCTGTAAATCTATCTTCTCCTTAAATCTCATCAGTAAATAGGTGCGGAAATAGTAGGTCACAACTGAGTCAGAAATCAAAGATAGAGCAATATTAACAAGTCAAGCTATCATGGAAAGCTTACAGTGCTATGATAACACTATATCAAGCCGTCAATCCCAATCGCATTTCTATTCTAAATGGAGATTTGTCCTGGTATCGAGAACTCTCTTGAGAATTTACGCTTCAATTCTGTGAAAGTGTGTAACCTCTCGGTTTCAAGATGTTTGAAATCCAGAATTTACAACAGGCAGTATCTCAAGTGTAGAAATAGGTATGTCACATAAAACAAAACCAATGAGTACATTATATTGGAAAATAGTGGTAATATACTTCGAATGTTAATTTTGTTTATACTTTGAATGTTAATGATGTCTTGCTGAAGTGTTAATGATTAGTATGTCAAGCATTTTCAACCCTCATCCCATTGAATTTCAAAAAACAACACTTTATATGAAAGTCAAGAAAATGTACCTGGTTTGAATGAATATGTCAAAAGACTTGTTTGAATACCAAATAGGCTATACTGCTGCTTGCTAGAGAAATAAACTTAGTAGAAATTGATTTTGCAGTGCTGGATGTCAACGTCTCAAAACTTTAAAAAAGTAAGCTATTGTCCCCAAATTTCCAAAAAATAATATCTAGAAATACAAAAGTTTCCACATTTTAACACAAGTGCAATGAAAGAACATTTGAGTGAAGAAAACTGTCCAAATAATTGCTTGAGAAAGTCATGACAAAATCGTCTACTACATTCTGTGACAAAATCAATTAAATTTTAAACCAAAATAGACACATTATCCATCAAAGAACCTAGAAATCACAGCCTAAGTAAAAAGATCCATTTCTCTCTGTCAGTACATTTTGTTATAATTAACACCACCATAAACCAATCCATCAATTTACGCTAAAATCCTACTTCTTTAATTATTCAACTTCATTCGCAATCATTCTAAAACACAAGATAGAAAAAACATCAATAATTCATATTCATATCACATCGCAATTTGTCAAAGAGCGTATATATAAAGATATACATTTTGTATACTAACGTCATCATAGATACAGATAAAACCTCTTGTCTATACGAGTTGATCCTCGCAATGTGGAATTCCTATATAGTATAATAATAACAAATGCATACATTATTAATCAGATATTTTGCACAGATGATTCGCATTTGCATTTAGCTTGTTTAGCTTGAGTCTGCTTCTCTCTGTGTATTTATAACAGCATAGTACAATGGCCCCTTTTTACTACAAAGTGACCGACATTTTCAATATAAATCTAAATCCCAGCAAAATCCAATGAGAGTCAAGTTCAGGATTTGTTGATTGTTGTCTGTGCTGTACAAATGAGGATACAGACTTCTGTAATACAGCTGCTGAACAAATGTTTCATCATTTGTTGACAGTTTAATTTGATACAGATATGTTTAAGTATAAAGATGTGCTTAAAATGTCAAAAAGAAATAATTTTTAAAATTCAAACAAATCAAAGATAATACATTTAAAGTAGGTGGGAGCGGCATTAACCTTATGTTGTTGATCCATTGGCTTTCCCAATTCTAATGCATTGTGGGAATTATTTATATTCCCATAATGCATCAGATATTTAATGCATTAATCCCTTTCAATAAATGATGACTTTGTGTTATTTCTCGATGAAGCCATGACATCAAAAAATAGCAATTAACATAATCAGTGCAAATTTTGAGAAAGGCTTTTATGACGGGAATTTATAACAATTGGTACCAACAATTGCTCTCAAACTGGTATCAGTTCTGAAATATGAATCAAAATGACGGACAAATTTAAAGAAACGTTCTAATACTAAATATTACTGAAACTTGAGTGTTTACATTAAACTGACAATACCGATTTAAAACCAAACTACAAATCTATTCTGAAGAATTGGACTCAATTTCATGGTGATTCACCAATTATACCTCAATCGTATTGTACACTCATTCCTATAAGTAGCATAGACAAGAACTATGAACCATTTGATGAAAAATTGGATATCAGAATATCACCATTTGATTTACCCATATTACAGGTTATTGTGCAACGATAATTTACGGAATCATTGCGGCAAAAGATCACAAAAAGTGCAAGGCCCCTGATGTTAAGCATTACTACAACTGTCATTTGCAATTTGAAATGCAAAATGGGGAGCTTTACAGCAACATATAGAAGCGATTCACATCATTAGTATCATTTGCAAGGAGGCTTATTCTACTAGATGAACGATATTCATTGATTTTACCTCACTTAAGATTTTACAGATGCGTCTTTCCATGCTTCATATTTATAATCAGTGGGAAAAAATTGTGACATGCATGGTGATGTGATGAAACAGCAAAAATATTAAAACAGTCCAAAAATTGAGTAATTTTACTCAAAGGTTTTTTTTATTGCACTGAAATAAAAACATTTTATTTTATATCAGATCTAGATCCGCAACTGTGAAAGCTTGATCGTCACTGTCATTTTGTCAATTTCACAGATTGAACTAATTTGAAATTTTCTAACTTATAAATCTAACTATTTTGCAGGATAGATACCAATTATAGGCATGAAACTGTCCATGTACTTTACTAAAATACTGATCTTTTCAAAATTTTGGATACTGAGTAGATCTTTGACAATTAAGCTTACTACATGGAATCTTAGCATAATTTGTGTAAATTCAGAGCAACCGAACCCTTTTTCAGCCCCATATATCAGAAATAAGACCCATATCTTGGTCTTTATAAAATGGTGAAAAGAGGTGCTATGTTTTTGTAGCATCACAGCCACACAACACTACAAAACCATCTCCAAATATGTTGAAGAATTCAACCTTTTGGCTCAATGCACTTATCTCCCACTACTACGAACAGCTGCTTTAACACAACTTAAGCAACAACTTTTACCCATTAGTTTATTTCACATTTGTAACATTTTACAGTAAAGTCATTTTTTATGCTGACATTATAAATACTATAAAGAAATATTTGCACATAAAAAATTCACCAATCAGGGTATATTCATAAAACATTCTAATCATAGGTTTAGCAATGGTACTGGGGACAAATGTGTGAAAATTTTCTATTTTTGTCGTAGCATCCGACCGAGTCAGGTATTTTGAATACAGGTGAGGAGATCCCATGTTACATGGTACTCAAGATTAGAGACAAGCTATGCAAGGCAACAAGACTCTCCTATTTAACAGCTTTAGTTACCATAAATACACACCTCTTCCGATACGCCGTGTTCCTCACACCTTTTGCTATTTTATATGGGAGATGGATACAGCAAAGTATTCTTTAGAAACAGGTATGATAGACTGACACCTTCAAGTATCTAATGTTTGGGATTATTATCAAATTGAGGATGCAGTCTCAATACTAATTTGATGCAAAGAATTTATTGATATTCAAGTGATGGTGAAG
>JXSR01S073024.1:74264-91676 GCA_000969725.1 Ophiothrix spiculata
TTGTATTTTATTAAAGTAATTGTTGATATTGCAAAGTCAAATAATAACATTGTTAAAAAGTGTCGAATTATATTTCATTTTCATTCATGCTCTGATACAAATTAATCAAATGCCAGGACATGACAATTGGCATTTGTGGGAAAATTGGAAGGCAATAAATAAAATCCCAAGAAATTTGGGTAAATGGGCAAACAGAAAGCCTTCAGAGTTGTTTATTTTTCAAGAATGTTTGATTTGGTGATATTCAAAACTATTAGTATTAGTCATATATCCATAAAAATTCCTGAATGCTCTTGAGTCAAAACATTGAACTTGTTAATGGATGTGTATGAACAATTTAATTTTGATACAATGGGATGATGAGGCAATCTAGGAAACATGAATAACTAGACCACATCAATGGAAGCCTTAATGATTCCCAAAAGATCACCTGCTCAAAGACATTTTTGAGAAAGTACAATTTTGATCAAATTCATTCAACTGGTTGTTACTTTAACCTACTCCTTGTTGTAGGATGCACATTTTAAGTTTTGTCTGGGTGTAATCAAAAGAGTGAGGTGCGGGATTCTTTTTTTCAAGAGCTGTGCAATTCTACAAATAGATACAATACTGCACTTTGATGAATGAAAAGGCAAACTAAACCCATTCACTGGGTTGAGAGATCAGAGTTCTAGTTTAGCCGGTAACTTTTATGACTTGAGTTTTGTTTTTTAGACAAAACTCAAGTCATATGACGTTAAAGTTGAGGGCTAACAAACAACTTGCAAAATATTTTATAATACAAAAATGGTACAAAATCATCAATTTCAACTGAAGATCCAGTTGGACCAAGCTGAACTCGGTCAAACTATTTACATTTATTTTCACTTTGGTTAGGCAATTTACAATATACACTGATATATAGTATACATTTAACGGTCCTCATAGGATTATAAAAAATGCCCAATTTGTGGTAAAATGTAATTGATAATGTTACCAAACATTTGTATCTGATTTCAATATTAAAGTATGGTACCAGGGTCAAACCTTAGTTTAACCTTGATTAAATGAGGTACATCAGAACCAACAAACCTATTACCCAGCCTTGTCTTGGGATTTTAGTTGGAATTCTTTTGTGTGTAAATCATCAGGAAGTCCCATCTTGACATAAGAGGTCATAAGTCATATTGAATTTATTTAATGGAATTTGAAATAGATCATAAATCTGATATTATTAATAAATGGTATTGAAAAACAATGGGAATTAATTTAATCAAAGACATTAAAATATTTGAGTCACATATGATGTCAATAATTTTGGAGTTAACCTTCGAAAAATTGTGATTTTAGAAGTATGTCATAATAAAAGTATTTCACATTAAATAATGATAAGGAAATAGTAAAATATTGAGTCTCTGGTTAAAAGTTCATCACAATTCAAACCTCCTCAATGCTCTTAATTCCTGAAAAGAACCATGTCATGTTTTGATAAAATTAATATATATAGCACATAAGAGTGTTTCCCATCACAGAAACAATTGCGACTACCCATCACGATAAAGCTAAAACAAAACGAAACCTCTCGTATACCCTACTGGGAACTGTAATTTGTGTAAGCACCATGAGTCTAATTGATCAAAGTGGCTCATTAACGAGCTCAAAACAATTAACCCTGTAATCAGCATGTTAATGTTTTACATTCGGAAATTAAAACATTGCTTACAGTCACCAGTTTTATACAATTTAATAAGTATGAATCTTAAATCCACATGTTTCTATATTATAGCATGTTTTTATTTACCCCACTGGTTTAAAACAAGTTCAAGGCTGAAACTTGCCATTTTCCAGATTTACTTCTGATAAAAACTAAATAATTACGCCATAAGGAAAATAGATGAGAAACTGCTTTCCTTTTCATTAGGTTAAAATTCAAAATGACGTCTCTTTCTGAATAGAATTATATAGGCCTTATAATAAATAAAAAGACCATTTAGGGCATCACATCTCATCCATCACAAGTTCAATTTTATAAAATCCATGGATGTGAGGTTAATGAACTTTGCCTTAGGGATTGAGCTAAATGGACTCTTCCTGTATCATTTTGCCTAAAGTGAAATACTGAAATTTGAAGTTTTACAAGTAATTTTTTTACACTGAAAGGTTCATTATTTTTAAACTCAACTATCTACATATGATAACAGATGACATACTGCATAATAGTTCTTTTATAAATTGCTGGGAAATTTCAAAAATAGATTTTGCTATTGCCAGTGGCATTTTTTGCTCAAAACAAAATTATGTACACATACTGAACTACAGTAACTATACTATCATGCTGTGCACTAACTGGATATAATAACAAATTAAAGTACCATTAACAGTTTGTTGTTCCAGTTTTCAAAACTTGTCTGGAATCTTAATATAAATTTGACAAGAAAAATTTATAGCCCATATTACTGCACAATATATGTTCTGTTAAATTCTTATGGGTCTTCCATCAGAGAAATATTGCTGCAGGAAAATATCACACCCCAAGGGCACAATTTACAGCTAGAATTAGCAGATGTGCTTAAAATATGTTTGGAAAGTTACACTTAATAACTCTTTAATTTCTTTAGAACTATTTGTTATCATATGCTTTTGGATTGGTAATAATATCGTTCAAAAACCGAACCATCACGTAGCAACAGATGCTGATACTTGATGCCTACACATCAAATGCATCTTATCTCTGCCCACCAAGAAGAGGATGAGATAAGGCAACTGATGCATGTCACTGACCTCGCATCATCACGCTTTGCTTACACACCTGGCCTATGCGGAAGTGACTCTAGTTGGAGGATGCGGAGATTGTGAATCTTCATCAATAGTGACCTTCTCTTGTACTTTAATTATTCAGCTTTTGGTCATTTGTGGATTTGTATTTTGACCTTGGCGTTGGTAATTCACTATCAATATGCTGGCATTTCATCTCACCATGATTTATTACCAGCTGAACAACTCATCTATACTGGTAAAATTCCAACCAAAATGTAAAATCATTTTAAAAATTACAAAGTTACAAGTCAAATTACAAGGCTAAGTGATATTCTCTGTAGTCAAAACTTTGTGAAGGTTGATTGATGATTGATAAACCAAACTAGTTACAAATCTAAAATATGTACTCTTTATGAAAATATAATGAAGTTTGATTCATTTAGCCAATTTGATGTTACATGCAAAAATCTGAGAACAAACTACAGAAAACTATATGATATTCATTTTGGTATACTAATATTTCAATAATTTGCAACTATTTGGATCAAATACCTTTTAAAAAAACATTATATAATTCAACTGTGAACGTTTGTAGGGGGTTATGAGAAAAATACAAATATTCATTCATGAAAATTTTCCAAATTCAAATAAAAGTAAATTATCCGTAGTATTATCATTATTTCAATTGATAAATGACTGCACTGATAATGGGAACCAGCTGAGGAACAATTTGATTTCCATTAAACCACCAGGTTTGCTGAACTTTTTCTATCAAAATAAATACAAAATATCACAATGAAAAATATCATTATCTCTCCTAATTATCTTCACCTTTGTTAATTACTTAATGACTAGATTGCCATTTAAGTAACTCGTTATTATCCAATTTAACATCACATTCATTTATATATTGAGTATAGTACATCAAGTTTAATTTCTTTTAGGAAAAGATAAAAAAAGTTCAATTTCTTTTTAACTTTTACCAACTTCCACCAAATTTAAATTGATTTCTTGATTGATAGATCATAATCGTTTTCTGGGTTTTGGTACCAGTTCAAGCGTGTCTTTATTACTGTAATTTGTAAAAAAATTACACATTTTACGATTTGTTTGTGTTTCAGACAATATGCGACAAGTTTTTAAAGAATGAAATCAGTAACTGTTTCCTAACAACTTTTGTTCTGGGATTTAGTCCTTTTTGAAAACAAATGGTTGCTAGGGGAAAATCTAAACGAAAGTTGAGTTTAAGGTTGCCTCAAATATATATACAAACATGCCAAAAATGACAGTGGTGAATTAATTTGTAAAAAAGGAACCCAAACCCGAAGCATTATCTTGGTAATTCATGATAAGACTGATGTTCTTGCATATGATATACCAAAGTTTTAGCTAAAATGTGGGCAACTTTAGAATAGACAAAGCACCATGTGTTCTTAGGGTTAAGATTAGGGGTTAGGGTTAGGATTAGGACCTAGGGTTAGGATTAGGACCAAGTTAGGGGTAACGATTAGGGTTAGGGTTAGGGTTTGGGTTGAAAGATAAGGGTGTGTAGCATGAGCATGATCAAAAATTGGGGAGCATCTATACATTTGGACACTGCGTCAAAGGTATAAATTTGGTCCAAGTCGTTATCTAAGTATTGGATTACTTGAAAACTTACTTACTTTCTACATGACTACTTTAAAAATGTTTATACATTTGACCATTTTTTCCTCAGAAAAAAACATCTACTATTTTCACTAGGCCTGAAAGAGACAAACATTTTTTTGTTAGGACCTTGTTATTGACCCCAAGCTTCACTGCATCTGAGGTAAAATAAACCAAGGGATCTAACAGACCATAGAACCACACTTGATCATTAAGTGAAAATGACCTGTAATTATATTATCTTAATGATTTTCCAACCCATGCACTAAGAGGTTTGATTAGAATTGAACTTAACTTGATCCAATCTATAATAATTTTGTTGACAAAGAGTGAACAAAATTGATGGGAGAAAATACTACAACACATGAAATGTCACAAAACTGGACCCAACTTGAGAAAATTATCCTACAAATATGAAGAAAAGAGCCGAGCCAATATGAAGAACATGTTTTCACTTAGCGGATTATGTTTCTATAGAAGATGATTAATTTACTGTAGAATGTAGATATAATGGCAGAGAAGAAGTTTGACTTGGAAATACAATGAGAAGAATCTTGACATAACCCCAAATCATTTTTGTACTTAACCAAAATATAACAACTGCTACAAAAGATTAAGTGGGACCAAATCAAGATTCTTCTCCTTGCATTCAATTCCAAATCTATCAGCCCAGTCCAGATATCTCTTAACACCTTTTTAGGTTAATGACTCTCAAAGTCCTTGAAGCTTATACTCTCCACATGATTTTGATCCAACTCTAAACCTTTTGTCTTTAAACCCAAACCTACTGGACAAGGTGAAGTGCCATTTGTTATCCTTGATCAACTGAGGAACATGAAACAATATATCTAAACTGAGTAAACAGTTGCTAGTGAATTTTCAACCACTTTGCCATATCAGTTTTACACATCTGGACAGTTTGTAATCTGTCCAGATCAACTATGGTTGGTTTTGTGAACACCTTGACCTGCCAAGGATTCTCAAAACTTGAACATTAACAAAATCTGAAACTTTTCTACAGACAGCCCACAAGCATTTATAGGTGCTCTGAAGTCAATTTTAGCTTTTGTCAAATCCTACATCCACTCAGTGTCCAACATCCCTTAGCCACAGCAGATCACAAGCAGCGTGCTTTGCGCACTGCCTGGGCTCGTAGCTGGGTCCGTGGGAGGGGTGATCAGGGGAACAGTACTAGTTCTAGTCAATTTGCAAAGGGTTTAAAGAAAGGTCATCCCATTAGTTCTAATCTAAAGAAACTTTAAAAAAATCATGTTTTCATTATGTATCTGAAGAAAGGAACGATATATCAAGATCAGATGCAATAGTCATATTTCATCGTAAAGTTTCCTAGATTTCTTTGATGTTTATACTAATGCGACCAAATACCTTTGTAGAATACAGATAGGCGGTATTTAGTATTCAGAAGGAAAGTATTTGCACAATCAAAAATAGAGCGTTCTACAGGTAGGCGGTATTTAGTATTCAGAAAAAAGTATTTGCACAATCAAAAATAGGTTAACGCTCAATTTCCTAATTAATCAATGAAATAAATAACAATCAGTTTGTGAAATCGTAATGGACCTTTTTTGATTTTTACCATAAATAATAAAATGGACCGGCATTCACCTACAACAATTAAAGCCACACATGCTTTTGTGAACAACCTACAGCAGAAATACCTTCACACATGAACACAATAGACGCATAGCACTGGCAGGTATATATCTATATGCCAACACGATGTTACCTGCAGGCTTTGGCCTGCGATTCATATGATCAAATGCTTTTTACAAATGGAAGCCATGCAACCTGGCCTCTAGTAAGTTCTCGTGGCTTGACACCCCTGGAGTCTTTGTGATGGCATCTTTGCCGACAACACCTGATCTTGGCCGACAACACCTTGACCATCAAACAAGACACAAAGATGGTACTTTACGCCATATTTACACTTGAAAATGGAATTGTATTTGTTGAATCAGTCATAAATGGTCATAACAAAATAATATAGAAAATGAAACTATATTCCTGCTTGTTAACAGTTCATAAATAATTTAATTGGTTAACATATCAGTTCACTAAATTTTGGAGAAAATAACAAATATTTGTGAGTGAAAATTAATAACATTGATTGCATAGTTTTACACTTATAGTATTCCTCATTTTGCCTTAGAGCTGCAAATGGGCCGATGTAAATAATGTTAACCCTGATCATAGTAAATTGTAGTTTCTTGTAACTGCTTTGAAAAATTCACTCTAAATCTTTATCTACAATTTTCTCATAACATCTTTTAGTGGTTTTATTTAATTCACTTACGACCTTCTTGTATCTACATGTCAAAGTGAGATATCCACAAATGCATAGCCAGCAAAGTTGCCTTTTGTGCCCATTGTATCCATATCGCCCGGGTCTATACTTGTGTAATATGGTCTTGCTCCAATATTATTCTTGTAACACAGTCATTATGTGATCTGAAAAGGTGACGTATACTGTCACAATATATCTATCTTGCTAGGCAGATTTCGATTTTCAGCTTCTTGTTCACAATTTAAGACATTCTTTTTTTGACATGTATTTTGCTACCGCCTTAAGTATGTAATACTGCCATGGATTTTAACGATTTGCGCATTTATTTCGCTTGTATTCACTACCGGGTCTGTTCTTGCTTACAAAACAAATAAGGCATTTCAACTTACGCACTGCAAATGAGAGTTTCACCATCTTACTTCAAATGTTAGCGATGACCTTTAAACTTTCAATTAATTTATGAAAACAGTCTGGTCAAGCTCTATGCAGAGAGTTAATTTCAAATTTTTAAATCTAATTCCTGTAAACATCAGGCAATTAACAATTTGTCATATTTCTGTCAAATTTCAGACACATTTAACACCATAAATCCCTAATTTTAATCCACCAATAAATAGCTCCAATTTTGATTTACAATTAAACCATAAATTAAAACAATAGATGAACTTCCTTTCCAATTGATAACCACCAGCCAGACCTCGCCTGGAGCATCTTTAGTCTGCAGTTATTGGATTCACTCATTACCATAATGGCCAACCTTATCCATTGTATTCCGAAAAAAAAGAGTTATTGTTTCAAACAATTCTACAAACCATGAGCATTGAGTTACCTCCTACTACATAATGATTAAAACAAATTTACCACTTGATCAAACTTGAAAAAGTCTGTAAGATTTTACCACAAATTTGTTAAAACCTGAAAACACCACAAACTCCTGACTGATTCAAGTGCACTCTTTATAGCCATACAAAATTTCTGCACAATGATGCCAAAATATGATAAAAATGGAGAAATCAAAGTAAAAGTTTTAACTTAACAAATTTGCAAGTATTATATGAAATTTTGAAGATACGAAAATCCAAAAAAAACCCCCAAGGTTGCATATTGACTAAATAAAATGAACTATCAGCAAGGTCAGACATTTTGCCTACAAATTTACCACCTACCCATACTTTTTAACCACTTGACCGCAATTCCTACAGCTAAATTGGCAGGCTTTGTCCGGGTTGTCCATACCATAGTCGGCACCTAGGGGCTAAAGTTCATGGGTCATCAGTGATGGGTGCATCAATGTTAAGGGATGTCTGTATTTCAAGGTGTGGTTGTGAGATACACTTTAAATCAATTGTTATAGAATGTTGATATTTTCGTATGTAAGTTTTAAGATCATGGTTTGCGCAGTGTAGCTTTTATCTCTTGCAAGTGAAACATCAATTTTAGACAAAGCATAATTTGAGCTAAACTTGGTGTGAAAATGATGATACATTTGTTTGATAATGTCCCGGGATAACGTTAATAGAATATATTCATTGTTGTTGGCCTTTCATGCTCATCTTAAGCTTACAGCAAAAAAGGAGTTTTGAAATACTTACCTATATTTGCCATGATTATTCAGATGTGATTGGTGTACAAAGCAACAAAGCAGCACATGCAAAGAAAACAGAATGAGAAAATGGTTAGAATTGTACAAGAAATCTAAAAAAGATAATCAATTATACAGATTTAAATTAAATATCTATTCAAAGAATTCCCCAAATCATTTGAACTTTGAAGTCAAAACGTTTCCCCTTAATTAGTACTAGAATCTGTCCCATCATTATCTTTAAAACCACAGCTAACGAAGCATATGATAATTATCTATCTGCATCATTCCCATCTGCCAACCTGTACCTGATAATGCACTTTTTTGTCCCACTCCTGACAATTGTCTTGCTCTATGTTTAGACTACTAGGACAAGGAGTTCACTAACAAACAAACAGACACTTGTCATCTACCCAGCATATGATCACAGTGTCAGGTCAATCAAGTCTGGATTCTGTCTTCATCAAGTGTACTTTCTACCTTTCTCAAAGATCTATTT
The DNA here is from genome assembly GCA_000969725.1 of Ophiothrix spiculata. Classification (NCBI taxonomy): domain Eukaryota; kingdom Metazoa; phylum Echinodermata; class Ophiuroidea; order Amphilepidida; family Ophiotrichidae; genus Ophiothrix; species Ophiothrix spiculata. The sequence goes on from JXSR01S073024.1 coordinate 83,034, forward strand.
TGAGACAATGTTTCTCCAAAATCCGATGGAAATCAGCATTTTTTGATAAAAGTACAATTTTCATAATGAAATGAAACATCAGAATTCATGTACTGTGAATTTCAAGTATTTTTGTAATATGAAGTGAAAATTAACCAAAACTTAAAAGTCAAAACAAAAATATGGCCCTATATGTCAAACTGATAAGTCAATACAGCAAAAAAGTCACTATTTATTGGTCAGGAAAGAACATACCAGGCACTCTAGTGACAAACAAAGGTTAGCGCAGATCAGTGCTGACATTCAAAGTGTACTTTTGAAAATAATACATTGGTAAATGCCAATTATGTTAAAAACATTGAAATGAAATCCGCTTCTGATGCCAGTTTGTGCTCTGCATCCAGACGTGGTCATCATCCTGGGGGAAGGGGTCGGACAACATTAGTCAAAACTTTGATTAGTCTATATTGGGTAACTTGTTTAAGGGACATCTTTCTAGCTATTTGAAAACTTGTGTGAAAGTGACAATGAACATGTGATTAAATATTTCAAACATATTGATGATCTGGATGCTGTTCAGATAAAGTACCGTATATTGAAATTTGAAATTTAGGATATTTAAAAGATAATCTTTATCAAAATGTTCACTAAACTGAATTAAATTGTCAAAAGAAGTTGCATTATTCAGAGGACATGACAATAGACAACTTTGGTATGTCCAATAATGCATCTTGAAAGTACCACAAATTGCGCGAGCAACCATATTATAAGTTCTGCGCATTGTGCACAACTTCAAATATGGTCGACTGCGCAATTTGTGGTACTCAAGATGGGACATATGAACTTGGTCTATTCTCTGGTTGAGATGTAAGCCAGAAGCCTGACATTTCCAAATTGCATATTATCAGTTCTTTTCAACCATTGTAGGTAATTTGATGTCAATCTATCAGACATTTGGAAATATACTGGTCTCCACTCCCTGCCTGATACAAATTCACAAGTTCACTTCTGATTTAAGAAGACAAGATAATCCATATAGCACAGCAATAACAGCTGTGTGCAGTGAAATACATCAGAACAAATGCTCAATAATATTGCCTATAATCTCTGGTATCTAATGAGATGCCTCTCAAACAAATGTGATGTGATAATCCACCACATGGCAAACCCTACATGTTGCTCATTTCAAAGTACTCATCCAATTCAAATCACATTATTGACACACATCAAAACAAGTCACATGTAGGCTGTGACTGGTTTCCTACATCACAAATGGCAAACCCTTCATCTAAAGTCTAACGCTATCTTCTTCTGATCTGACAAATTGCTTGCCTCCTCATCTGCAGCAATGCTCTTCAACAATGGACCCGTGATAAATCATCTTGGCATATCTGATTTCCTCATCAGTATGATCAGTGAGATAATGAATTCACCTTGGTTGCTATTGGTAATGGATTCAAACCACAATACCCATGATGACTTTTATCTCTGAGATAGAACTTGTGGCTATCTAAAATTGGACAGACTTTTTTTGAAATCAGCTAGCTTTTTAAACTGTCATTATGTCAATTGTATCTATACATTGTCCATTGCTTTTGAAGCTCAACACAGCCCAACATCCACTAAAAGGTAATACCAATGTATGGCAATTCCATCAGATTTATACCATAAACAAATCTTTTCCAGAAGACTTAGGTTCTAGCAATAGCGTATTTGCTTTGTAGTAACCAGTTTATAAATATTATCGCAAATACTGTCAAATATTATTGATAAATATTGTAAACTTCTATTTTTCATGATTAATTTAAAAAACATTTTATAATTTATGTACTATCTGTTGCTATCATCTATACAATGAAGCGATGACGTCAATCGTGCCTGATGGCCGGCTGGTTATATCAAGTGATGGTTTGGCCTCTGTGAATGATCTAGGCCTAATAGTGATCATCAATCTTCTGTCCAATTCTATATTGACAGTTAAGTAGAGTGAACTACATCTATAAAAGCAAGCCACAAACACATCAAGCTACTTGCAACCATTATTACTTGGCAATTATGGCCATTCAATTTGATGAAGTATATTGCAAAGCTATATGATACCAACTGTCTCGACTAAAAATGGTATCAACATCATTTTCAGACATTCAGTCTAAAAGAGTTAACATTTATTCTATTGATCATTTGAAGGCTTTCCATTTCCTGAAGTTTTACATTTACTGGAGGCTTAACTTTCATAAATACAGTTCAAAACCTTCTATAATATCACTGTCGAAAATTTTAACATCTTCACTTTAGGCTGGTCTGTCTTTTCTGATTCATCACAATGACGTTGTCACTGTTCATCATTCAAAGCAGAAGCAACTACCCAAACCCCTATTTCTGCTGCTCTTATTCACAAATTTAATTATTATAGTGCACATGGAGTTCAATAAGTTTCAAAAAAGTAAGCAGAAAATTATATAGGCCTACATTTATTATCAAATGAAATGAAAATGTTCTTACTCAAAAGAAACTAGTCCTACTGCCTGTGCAGGCGGGATGTGCAGACTAATGAGGCCTAAAATGACCTACAATGTGACATTGAATCTCAACTTGTCATTGGTTGATGCTATACAATTATTACTAATGAGAACTTGAGACTTTCAGATTTTTACTCTCTTATGTAGGCCTGTTTTGCCATAGGTATAGTCCAATAAAAGTTACCCAAATTGCTGAAGAAAGTTCCAATCAACTCATAACTTCCATCCTATCAAAACTTTCTCAATTTGGATACAAAATTACATGTTTAGCAACTCTGTAAATGAAATTTGTAAGAATATTACTTTAACCTTTTTTCTCGATATGACTCCAAAAGACCTCTGTCACTGAAAATTTTATATCATTACTATACTGTTTTTTCTGACCTGAACTGTTTATTTGCAAACCAATAATTTCCTTTCATATATTTATTGAAAATTTTATTGGAACTTCATTTTATTTCCACTAAGGTGTTAACAATGCAAATCAATTTTTCATAAAGCAACTTGCAAATGGCTCGTCTGTCTTCTTTTTACTTTATTTACCAGCGCAAACAATCGGCATCATAAAACACTTCGCTTCTTATTGGAAAACAAGTAATATAATGCATGGACAACTGTTAAATGATTGATCCATACTCGCATAGCTCTTAACGATGTAACACTACTATTTACACAAGGAATAGATATATCTGAAATCTTCTCCAATATATATTTAATGAGATATGAATATAATACTCAAGAGCTTTTAATTCGTGGGAATTGAAATATTTTGCCCCGCAGACTTGCCAGCTCAAGTGCCAATCTATCCTCTCAAATTATATAATCAAACACTTCAAATTGAAAAGGCGCTTTTTGATGAAAAGGATGATATCAAAAGATAAGTGAGAGGAGATTTTTTTATATTAAGTTGAGATCAATACGATGATAATTACGAATTACTGTATTGTCAGACGGGAAATTCAGGTTTGAATTAGCTCATTACTTACATACTTTCATTCAAGTTGTCAGATTAAAATAAATTCCAGGTGTATCTTTTCAAACATTTCTTTTTCCCTTCTTTGTGACAAGTCTCCTCCATTAAGCTTAGGGTCAGCTTCAAAACTCAACCGGCGGTTGTCTGCCGGTTCTGGGCGGTTGGCTATTGTTAATTCCGGCTGAACCGCCCAGAACCAGCAGACAACTGCCGGTTGAGTATTGAAGCCACCCCTTACTTTCATTAGGGGCACACCATTAGATTTCCAGGGGGAGCAGGAAGTTGGGTTCGGGGGCGAATTTTTTTTTCGCTCCCCATTCGGGAGCGATTTTTTTTTCAGGAAGATACTGTTTTTTCTGCCTATGCCATGTTCAGGGGGAATTTGTTTTTCTTCTGACTGTGGAGGGGGAATGTTTTTTCCAAAAAACTTCCTGTTCCCCCTGGAAATCTAATGGTGCGCCCCTTATTTTCAGTTGTTCACATACTTTTTGCTTCAAAAATCAACAATTATAGCACTGACAATCATGAATTATCCATGTGTCCAAAAATGACATTCAACATGGGCATTACTCAAAAGAGTATGTGTTAATTATTTACAGTTCATATATTTTTGCTCAATTTAGACATTTTCTAATTTCACTTCAAATAATAACCTTGGAAAAATCACCAATTATGGCACTGGAATATATGAAGAAATTTCAAAATGGAAAAAAATGTCAATCATCATGCGCATTATCAGTACTGAAAATTTTGTTGAAGAAATAAATTGGGAGGGTTGAGGGTGACCAGAACATGTGGTTAAAAGATGACAGAAAAATAACAGTAGAAGAATGGACGACCTTACCACTTTAACTATTTTCAACCTGACCTACATCTTTATAAAAAAAAGCCTTCAATTTCAAAATGGCAGAAAAATTACCCAAAGTTGTGTAACTTCAAAGATGCAGCGCAGGTCTATCACAGATAAAATTATTCTTTAGCTTCATTTCGCTATTTTCTTGTATTACATAATTATTCAAAGCCACTTCTATTTCACTCAACTCAACCTCATTGCTTCTCCTTACAAACTCCCATCATGAAATCTCACTAATTAACCCCTCTGGCAAACAAATTTGATGAATACAAACACAAGTGATGTTGGTAGAACTAGGCATTCTTGCAGACTGCATCACCTTCCCTCTGATGACAGACAGTTACAACACATTTTTCTCATTATTTCATATTTCCACATCATCAATATCTAGGATAATTGGTCACTGGGACATTTTGTCAGATATGAAACCATATTTTGATTGGTTTCAATCATATATCTCCTCTCACCTCATTCATCTTTCATTTGCTGGATTGGGTCATAACCTCACATATTACATGTTTACAATGCATCATAGATTCTGTGTGTACTACTATTTATGTTTTTTAGGATTCTTAACTGACCAATGGTTAGTCCGATTCACAACCAATAGGCCTATATAGATACTGTGATATATTTTTTCAAGTGCTTTGTTCAATTCGACGGAAGGTGGGGACCGGACAGGGGATAGAGATGGATGGTGAGGTGGGTATGATGAGGCGAGGTTATGATGGAGGGGAGATAAAAATGCCTATAGGTGAAAAGCGGTTAAAACATATAAAACATAGTCCTACAATACCCTAATATCATCACAAAACTATATTGTTGCATCAAATGTAAACAATGCTGGGTTTATTGCATTCTAATTTTCCACCTGAATTCGATCACAGAACTTATCGCTATATTGTACAATTAATGGTGCATTCAGTGTCCACCGATTTCATCCATGCGACATTGCTTCATACGCAGTCTTAAAATTGTAAAGCTTCCTTTTCTTTTTAACCAAATAAATGACATTGGAATGTGTTATTTTTCATCTTGCCAGCCCCAAACACCTGCCTTTTCCTTGATATTACTCAATCCACACGTCCACACACGCTTCTCCTAATGTCTAATTAAAACCCATTAGCTACGTGGCTTGCATCTACCACTTGCCTTTCCCTGATGAGGTTTCACCAGCGCATTTTCTAGTCCGGACACAGAGCTACTGAAGCATTAAACCACGTTGACGCATTAAGACTACAAAATCCCTGGATCGTGCCAGGAGTACCATGTAGAACAAATTTCAACACCAAATCATGCTACTTCATGGATCCAAATCAGTTTCAGCATGAATTCATTCATCTAGAAATTAATTAGTATGTAAGAAAAAGTTCCTTCTGAATTTGATCTTGAACTGTCACACACTTAACCAAATTAGCAAAATTTGCTGTCAAGTAGCACCTTTAAAAAGGCCTGCCTCTAGGGTGCAGACTTACATGGAGACAGAGGTAATCTAAAGACATTTGTTCAGTCAAGCAAATGTTTATAATGAAGTAGTCTTTAATGATCTTCTGAAGATTTTTTAGCTTAATACCTCTGATACCCCTTGACAAATAAGGGACAAATTCAATTTACTGAAAGTTGTTTTGGAAGAAAAAGAGGCTCTAATGATGTGACTCAAATGACATTTTGAAGACTAAACCCAACAGCCTCTTCCTTCTTATTCATTGAATTTATCTTAACACTCTGTTAGAACTGCTAAAAAACGAAGAAGTCAAAATTGTGGTAAAATGAAATCTGTTACTTCTAAATAATTATATGACAAAAAATTACACATTTGTGGCTTCCTTTGGTAAATATGGTAATAGCTTCCCCATGATGAAACAGCTGTACCTAACAAACCAACTAATAACAAAATAAATAATTCATAAGTGTATTTATTTCTTTCCTTGATAATGTGGTGACCCCCTCCTGTGGAAACCTCTTGACCACTGACCACTATGTCATGTGACAAGGTTCAAGACCATGAGAACAGACATCATGTGAAGATCAGAAGTCCATCTTTTGTTGTCTTGTCAAAAATAGCTGGACATCAAGCCGAGATAGATCTTCTTTTGGATAGAAGCATGAAAGTGGATAGACTTGAAGTGCCTGAGATTGACATAGTCTAAAATTTGACAACTGCAACAATACAATATTTCTATTTGATGCCAATGCTGTGGTAAGAGCCTTGTCTGAAACAAAAGTCAAGACTATGGCCGGGGTAAAAGTAACTACGACATTGTATTTGTTACAATCAATTTGGATGATGTGCTTTGTGGGATCCATATTTATAACAAGTGAAGTAAATATGAGGTCGTAATTCATGTGAACTCATGTCATAATTAATGATGACAATAAAACTTACTGTAAAAATGGGATACCCTAATTCATCTGACCTTGACCTATGATTGGACAGCACTAGATACATCTAAGATGGAAGATGATTGATCATTATCAATATGAATGTTTGAAAGAAGTGTGTTAATTTATTTAAGTATCAGGCTTACTGGAAAACTTATAACCTAAATATTGTCTCAATTTAAAAAATATTGCCTCTCTGAACTTCTAGACTCGGTTCTAGACCACAATTCAGAATGACACAAATGGAATCCAGCTGAGACGAAGACCTACCATTGGTGAATGACCAGCATCTGAACTGTCTACCCTAGACCAGACAGGGACCTATGATATTACCAAGAAAACTGACTAATGATTAGACTCCAGATAATTCAATTACTGGTATATTCCCAGGAAGTTGTACCTCACTTTGTTATTGTTGGGGTAAATTTTATAAACAGATAATTTCCTAAACACAATGTTGTAAAATGTCTGGTCTGCTTAAAGAATAGATTGGGGAAATGTTGCATTATTAATTCAATAGCTTTAAATATGGGTGGCCCTTGAACTTTCTGACATCCCAAATCAATGTAAATTTGAGTCAAAAATAGTATGAGGTGATGTTGTTAGGGACAGTTCATGAACATTTGCAAAGAAAGGCCTGATGCAAAATTTGCATGATTATCTTTGGTGTAAATGCTTAAGTTTTTCTCAAGAAAATAGGAGTCAAAATTTTTTTCGAGACCTTAATATTTGTGTACTATTTTTTTTCTTTCATAGGGTTCTCTTATACAAGTCTTTGTTTTGCCAAAGTTACAAATCTGTGTACTAAGCAATGATCTAAAAGAAAACCATTTAATCTTTAATAATTTCAATACCATATATATATCTATTTCTTTTATTTCTTGTGCATTCAAACTGGCAATAAATGTTTGTATATCTGGCTCTCCTCTTGTTGACCTGCTTTATTTGTTGATCTAGCTATGGATTGTAGTCTGATACTCAGACAGTTGTCCCATCATATCAACAACACCATCCATAATAACATCATCTCCAATCACCAAGTTCATCAATCCCCATTGAGTTATCTATAGATACATAAAAATACTAATGTTAATGATGAACAAGATATAACCTTGAACATGAGCTAACCTCCTTCGTTGATGGAATGGATTAATGAATTCAATGACTTTTGTGCACCTCTATTATTGCTCCAGTGGTCTTCCACAAGAATCGCTAGATATTTAATATGTTTTGTCACACTGTTAGATAGTATATGTGTACATATTGCATACCAGGCCTACCATGGTGTTGTGACATTTAAAAATCAAGATAAACATTGCAGTCTAACACATCCAGCAGGTTCATCAATTACGTTACAAAGCGAAATCCAGGGAAGCTGTTCCCAACATCTGAGATATATCCTCTGAATTTGTTTCCATTCCAATTTTTGCTTTTTCCTTTTTCAAATCCCACCCAATAATTCATACATTTGTACTTGTCATAACTAAGGTTGATATCTAAACTTATCTTGAGTTCTACTTCCCTTTTCCTAAGCCTATCAAATTAATGAGACTTAAGTGGCATCAAACTATATTTACTTATATTTAGTGGTAATAAGCTTGAACTCTCATTGCACATTTGACCTACATTTGGTATTTGAGCAAACATATCATTATATCTCTTTTTTTCTTTTTTTTTGTCACATATTCAATTTTCCAATCATTTCATTAGGTAATGTAGTCTGAAAATCAGCGCATTACTGATAACCAATGTAAAAGAGATTATTACTTTAAAAAAAAAATGATGTTTTATACCAAATGAATTGCTTTTCTAGGAAAACAATGTTTTTGCTTTTACAGATAATCAATTTTCCCATCATTTCATTGGTTACTGTAATCTGAAAATCAGCACATTACTGATAATCAATGTAAAAGAGATTATTATTACTTTAAATAAAA
>JXSR01S073024.1:128501-144257 GCA_000969725.1 Ophiothrix spiculata
TAAATAACGATGACACAGATAGCCACATATGGTGACATCTTAATTATGCGCCCAAAGCTTAATGACCGATCTCCATCTTAATGATGATGGTGATGAGTTCTTGTATCTACATAACCATGATGCCCATAAACTAAGTTGTAACATCATCTAATATAGCCTACCGGTGATGGGCATGCAATACCTGCCTCACAGCTTGTAGACATGGAGAAGATAATCACCTTTCTGTCAAGTCCTGAACAAGAGGGTACTTTCACATTTAAAGCTAAAGCTGTATGACCTGATTATTTTTAATTTGAACCCCCTTCCCATCCCACTTTCCCCTGTCAAACAGATTTCGCCAAGAGAAAGGGCATCACATTTATAAATGATTCAAAAAGATTATGTTTGCCAGTAGTAGCATTATACATGCATTTCAATTATATCTAAGGCCTATTTTCAAATCTATTTTTTCTCCCGGTGATTTGACATCCACTGATATTTGTTTCACGTAGAGCTAACATTTACTTCATCCCCCGTCCCCTGATGCAGACACAGAGTAGGATAATCAGCCATCTGTCTACGGTATCGGAATGCGAGCAAGTCTGAAACATCGCTCCATAAATAGGTTAAAATATACATGAAGACCTTGTCTTTATCAAACTCGCACCTACCCCTTACCCCTGAGTAGTTAGTATAGACACGGAGGGGATAATCAGCCATCTGTCTGTTAGCGCTGTATCGGAATGAGAGCAAGATCAAAGATGATAGGATAGAATAGACAAGTTGGCATTCTTTTATCACACCTTTAGCGCTGATTTAGAATAACACACCCTTGGGTTTTTTGCAGTCAGTATTTTCACCATTGGTGTTGATCTAAATATGGTTCAAATCATAAGTAAGCTAAACCTTAGTATGAACTTTTGACCTGACAGACCAAAGAGAAACAAAATGTATAAAAACAAATTTCAAAATTGAACTATAAGTAAGAACATTGGGAGAATGCTATATTTGACAGATACAAAATTCTTGTCACTTTAAAAACTACTCGAATTGTGATCAAGAAATCTGCGCTCTCATCTTCAAAAAAATATTGCTACTTAAAAATGAAGCACACGGGAAGTCAACAAAACTCTTGATATTTTTTTATATGGCATGACGTTTGTGACTTCGATGGCCTACATTTGGATGCAGGTCAGGATTAGAGATGAAACAAGACAATACGTTGATCAAGTATATTTTACACCATTGTATTCAAGATTTTTATTTCAGGGGGAGGACAATTTGTGGGCCAGTGAGGGAAACTTCTGTGGGCCAGTGAATCTTTTGTTTGGTGTAACCAGCTGTATTTTAATACTCTGACCAAGTGAGCCTCAGGTATGAGGATAAATCTACTAGCTGAGCAATTGGGATGATTTGTGGATGAGTAAAACACACTTAACATCTTACATATTCTTAGGATTTCAGACCCACACCTTTTCCCTCCCTTGTCACAGTCCATCCCAGACAGACGATTGTCTCCCTCCTCGGACCCCGAAAACAATCCGTGAAATTACAAACATAACATGATAACGTCATTGTCACCTTATTAACCATCTGTATAAGCTGGTGACATTTAGCGCCTGGACATGATGACAATACCATCTTCAGTGATGCTAATTCCCAAAGGTTAAATAGTCGTAAAGCTTTGACAGATTTCTCGCTTCTTCTTCGTTTTTGTTTATTTCACATGTTTCTACTTCTGATAAGAGAGACATCACTGTCAGCGATAGTGCTCATGTGATTCCTTAGCCTTTGCCACAGGCCATCTGTGCAAGTCATGGAATGCGGCATACAAGAATACTTGCCGATTCAAGAGAGCATATTTCACAAGTTTTAAAACTCTGAGGTACAACATGTGTTATCCAAACAAACTCTTCTCTTGCCTTGAGCACATGGATGACCATTCCTGATGGGGTCAAAGATCAAAACACTTTATTCTGCTCTGTAAAATATCTGATTCAAGATGCTAAAAGACTCATCTTCCACTAAAAGTTCATGAACTTTCATGCGCCAATGATAGTCAAATGTGTCTTCAATCTTCTGTCTTTTGCACATGGATGACCAAAAAGGCCAAAAAAAAAATTGTTTGGTTGTCCTTTACAACCTTTTTTGAGCAAGTGCGGACGGGCAGATTTTTTTTTCAAATGTAAGTCAAAGTTACACCAAATTATGGCCTCTATAAAGATGCAAATGAGTCTACTGTACCGTAAACTCTCTTTATACAAGTTTACAAACAGTTTCAAAATGTTTAAAAAAATGAAAATAACAACTTAAAAAATATTTTCAAAAAAACAAAATTCTCAAAGGAAAAAAAAAACTTTTTTTGGAAATCTGAAAATTAGGCGCGGTATACTTTTGTACAATAAAAACCTTTTTCCAGTTTCGAAAAATAGGGGCGGGCGGTCGAGGACAACCAAACAACTTTTTTTATTTTGCCTAATGGGGTCAAAAGGTCAAAATATTTCTTTGTGCTTCCAAACAGGTGAACTCATCTGATCTGATCTTAGTTGCCAGAAGCTTTTCACACTTTTTGACTCAAAGATCATAACCTTTCATAATATGCAACAATGACAGTTCATGTATCTTCAATCTTCTGGATGAGATGACCATGCATCCCACCACTTCCTTATGCCTCCAACTCATCTGATTAAAATTGCCACCAAGTCTTTAATTTTTTGAAAAGTCATATTACATCAATCAACAAACGCCATTATTTATCAATAAATCATCAAAACAAAGACTATTTTACACATATGGATGTTCAAGTTCTATGAAATTTAAATGACCATTAAGCAATATATATTTTGTGGTCTGCCAGTCTTGGATGAACTGTCATTTTCACTTGGGTGGTATGATGGTAAATGGAGTAGTATGGTGGTAAATGGGACAGGAGGGAATCTGGCCAAGTTTTGTTTCCACAAGCCATACACCTGGTTTGAACTACATTATGAGGGAACTGGGAGTAGAATCTACACTAAACTATATGGCTTTTCAAAAACGAAAAGTCAGAACATAATAAAAACATGTTCTGTATTCTCTCTTGTGAAATACAAAAGCATTCTCAATTTTATTGATATTTTGACATTGATTGCTTCTACACAAGCAAGGTCATGTGGGCTGGGAATGCTTAGGAAAAAGAAGAAAAGCTCAAGCAAAACTGGGGGACATGCTTCATATAACATACAATAACAAATAAATTAAATTTGAAGTTATCATGATTTCAAGGCCCTGCATGTCAAATTAAGAATTGTAATGATGCTGAAGTTGAATATTAAATTATTTATTTGATTCTTAGCTGAATTGGTTTTATTGCTCTCCGAAGAGATGAAATAAATTAGATTTATTTTTTCTCAATTATTTGTCATTTTCTGTGTGGTATTTTAGATAGACTACAGTTCAAAGCTCATGTTTTCTCATGATTTCAAGATGCAAATACATTTGTAAGGAATTTCATTCAACACTCTTTCCACCTGTCCCACAGCCTCAGTTTGCCAGACTTCTCTACTCATTCAAAAACTTTAAAATTCACCATGTTTTATCCTAATTTCTCAGTTAAAAAAATACTCTATTTGATGTAATCAACCTACAAGTTAACAACAAAATTAAGAGTTCAACAGCCTATTGAAAATATTTTCAATCACATCAACGTTGCACACAAAGACTCAATACCCACTAAAATTTAAAAAAATGCTTTGTGTATTTATTATTGGTTGGTATGGTCCTCCCAGCACTGATAACCCCAAGATGGCCCATGAATGTTATCATCAAAGTTACAGCTCAATTTCACACAATGTTTTTATATGCCCATGGGGTTTCAATTTCACAATATAATAGTCGCAGTCCCCGTGGATATTTAATGCAATTTACCAACGCTTTTTTCCCTTCCTTACTACGGCATTGGGAGACTGAATAAAGGAGGTTAAATTTCATGATTTTGTATCGAAACAATGCTTTGTTTGGCACAGTATGGTATGGTTAACCATGAAAAGCATTGATAGCTACTTCGCATTATTGGTAGAAGCTTTTTTATTTATGTCTGAATCAAATTTTCCTTGAAAATTTTAATTGCTATTGATGAATTGCTAAATTGACAATTCTAAGTTAATAATGATGTCTGTAAATGGCATTTAAAGCAATTGGACAATCTAAAATTAGTCTTTATTGGAGACTGAGCCCTGCACTTGAAGCTAAATAAATAAATTTTTGTTATTGCTCAGCCATTTAAGTAAAGACATGGCTGTGACAGAGAATTATGTGGTAAATATTGTACTACAATACACTCACAAAAGTCAGAACTATGTAAAGATCGGAATCAGAGAAATTAAAGATTTTTTTTTGTCAGAAATAGGTGCTTTTATCACATCAGACTTATACCTTTGTGCATGTACAAACATGCACATCACAATTCAACTCGTCCATCAATTGACTGTCATCATTAATCAAAAATCCAACAAAAAACGATCATTCTAAATCAAGTTTGCTGTTCGCTTCAAGGCCATTTGATTTATAAGCTATTTCTGTTGTATTTCAAATAAAAATTAAATGCTACATAATGAAACTCGTTATTATGCAATTTCTGGGAAGGGGCCTCATTTCATGTCAACAGTCAAATATTTCAACAATTTTATCGCCAATGTCCTGGGTACATAATCACATTTATAATAACAATCAAAATTCAACATTTAAATATAAATAATTTCAAATCAAATATGTTGCCTGCTCGAAGACTATTTTTGTTTTTGTTTTTAATCGAACCCATTTACTATACAATGCAGAGAAGGGGCCTCAATTACATCAACAAAAAAATGTTCAATTTCTAAAATGTCAAATCACGTTCCCCTTTAGACCAAACGCACAATAGCTGAAAATTCAACATAAAAAACATTTAATTTGCTCCTAAGGCCAATTTAGTTTTCATAAACCCATGTATATGTATTGTATATATGATACTCATTGACATGTGGGGAAGGGGCCCCGATTTATACAGTAGTAACTCATTATAACGAAATCTGATATAAGAAAAACCCTGTTATAAAGTAGTAATTTCCCTGTGCCATTTTACTAATTTCTTTTGTTTTTTATTGTTTTAAAAACCCTGATATAACGAAATTTTGGATATAAAGAAGTAATTTGTCTGTCCCCAGCAACTTCGTTATAATGAGTTTCTACTGTATCAACAATCACATTCCATTTTTATCCAACCAATGTCAAATCACTTTGTCCCCAATACACTGTCACATTGCACGTACGCGTAATCATTAAGCAATACAGGAAGTTGTCCAAACCCAACACGATGGATATCACGGTGCTATCTTCAGTAGATCAGTTTTGTCATACATTTCATTCATTGTGACTGAATATTGCCTAACATCGTTGACTGAATGAATTACAATCGTGCTAGATATTGTGCCTTCCTTCATGTATATTAATATTGCCCGGTGGCTACAAGATGTCAGAAAACATGTGTCTGAGTTTGGTCCTTTGTTTAGATGCTAAATATGAATATGGATGATGAAAAATATACTAGACTTGTGGAGAAAATGGCTAGTTTGTTGTGTGCCAAAATGTGAGGATACATGTTCATGATATGATGTTTCTGTGTTTATTTGATTTAGATCGAAAACATAAATATGGATGCTAGAAATACTTGTGAAAGATTACATTAACTATTATCTATTTTGTTTCAAAATTCTACTGGCAACCCTATTGATTCAATTGATGATAGAAGTTAAAACCTTAAAGTTTGTTTTTATTTAATTTGAGCCAGATGGACGAAAATCCATTGTTTAGCTGAAATTGACTTTATAATTAAAGGGTTTTATAAGATTATAATGACAGAGCTGTAATGATTAGGGATGATAACAACTTTCATCAAACTGAATTGATTAACAATACTGTGCAGATCAGGTACAGCGTTGATAAATTACCATAATTAAAATGGGTCTTAGATAATGTTATCAATAATGTCATGATATGTTGATTTTTGTGTTGTTGTGTTTTGATCATTTTAACTTTACCAGTATTGTGTTTGATCTTATCTAATATTAAGTTCCAAACTTGGTGATGAAAAAAAAATCAATTTATGGTTAAATTTTCACCTGACTTATGATATCAGATGTTGATTTCTGTCTTTTGTCATGGACCAGTATTGTGTTTGATCTAAAAACTTGTTCTAAAATTTGAAAAATAATGCATTTTTACAGCATATTTTAAAATATCACATAAGCTCACAGTAAGCTTGATTACCATACAAAATGACAGCTCATTTTCATGCATTAATCACGTTGTTAAAACGACAAAATGCCCGCGCCCTACATCTATTCACCAGCAGTCAGATGCAGCCATAATCATTTCTGCTCATCAATCATGTCAATTTCAGCTTGTTTTAATGCCAGTAAGTAATGTATCTATCTCCCTAATAGCGGAGTATATACCGTGTCTCAAGTATTCGTGTGCTTTATCCCGCTCTAATCAATGTTAATACTAATTACGCAATTTTTCAATTACTGCAAAAGCATTGCGATTGATTTCTGCTCAATGTACAGACATCAGAGCAAAGTAAATGTGCAAACATAGCCCCAAATAGGGTCACAGATAAAGCTTAAAACTTAGATATGTCATAATTCATATAAATCATTTGAATCGCACAGAAAAAATCTAAACATATTGGGACTTCTGAACACTTTTCAGACTCACCCCAACTAGAAATGTGTTGTGTTAATTTTAGGAAACTGCTATCTGTGTGAAGGTCAGGGCTGTGTACTTTTTCTGATTTGTATAGAAAATGAGCAAATGATGGATGGTTTTCTTAATCACGATCAGCTTTTCAGAAACGGTTGTGTCATTGTGTATGGAAATAATTTTTATTCTATAATTTATACATCTATATTTTTGGTGACATTTCTTTTCAACAACTAGACTTCGAAATATTGCATTTTTGAATTATAGAATACTTTGTTACAATTTACATTGATTAAATTTTTAGGAAGCAGTCGTAATTGGGTTTTTTTTTAAATAATTTAAATATTTCATTTATTACTTTAAATTTTACTTGTAAACAAAATCATGTCCAACCTTTTGTATAATGTATCATAGGTTTTCAGATTTTGTTTTAAACCACCATCACATCTGTGTCCACATGTACGCATGAAAGTTTTTAAAATTTTCAAAAGGACAAATTAATTCATCAACCTCTATTAAACTACTTCACAAAATGACTTAAATGTCTCTTGTTAAATTAAATATCTTGAATAAGAAATTAAATATCATACATTTAGTAAATTCTATCAAATGCTATAATCAAAGCCAACAAAATAAAGAGGTAATTGCCACAAATTAAGTCAAATTACTGCAGACAATGCCATATTTTCTGCTATTTATGCTAATCGGCCTACTCATGACCAATTTAAAATTCCAGACAATATTTTAAGAGTTCAACAACATTTGAAGTGGGGTAACTCAGATTTGGTGCCAGATATGCAGGAATTTTGGTGCATGGTCAGAACATTTTGAAGTGGCACATTTTGAAACCTATGCCAGCACATGAGGTTTTAGTCAGGGTGCAGGTGTGCTACTTGACTCCAAGAACCTATTAAATATACGACTTATAGAATTTTATGGTTTCTTCTTCAAATTTATCAATAAATTAGCAAGAAATTGATGAAACAGTACTTGATGATTTATGGTCCATTAACCAACAAAGGAATCAATATGAAACAAAGGATTTAGGCTATTTAAGAAGCAAACAGTGGATAAGCTTAATCACTTTTCCAATTTTTATGACATGACTCAAAGTATCAGTATGATGCACAAAGGGTGCCTACAGTTTTATTATAAATTTTAACTGTTTATCATGTCTGTTATAAAAATTTTATAGTTCAAGTTTTTATCATTGTTTATGTTTTAAGGTAAGGTGGATATTGCTGCTTTCATGTTTACTCTCAAACATGTCTTCTTGTCATGCTTTAACTTATTTTTTTTAGATTTAATTCATAAGAATTTATTCATGATTAGATTTGAAAATGGTTCAGTCACAAACAGTGGATGCAGCTAAGCTTAACCTTATTTCGTTTCTTAATCTTAAAAACATTCATCAATTTTAACAAGTAATTGCTGGCCCTTGCAGTTGAATTAAATCCAAGAACCATGCAACCATCGATCAAAATCATCTGCAGATAACAGCCATTCTATTTAGCTTTGCAATTAACTCTAATACAAATCCACAAGTTCAACCATACAGACATAAATCCACGAGTTTATCCATGACTGGATTGTTATACCCGAAGGCAAATTCTGAATCTATACTAGGAAACCCATCTGAGTCTTCGTTGTAGTAAAACCCTACGACATAGTGATCTTACAGCTGTAAGAGTCTGATCAGGGTGTAGAGGGCCTACTCAATTATAGTTTATCTCAGAGTACCTTTTCCCCCGTTCGCGGGTTTTTTCTTGCCAACGCTTGTTGTTAAGCACTTCTGCGTACGGATGCACTTACTTACGCACGTATTTGCAGTTCGTGATTTGTTGAATTTGATTGTTTACGCTCACGCTGTTGGCGCGCGTTAAGAGTGGCGTACACGGCACGATCTGAAAGGAAAAACAACTCTGAGAAAGAGTATAGCTGCATTTTTCATAAAGGTGTCTGTCTGGTGCAGACTGCTGATGTGAACTGAAAGTTAAAACAATTTTTTGAGGTTGAGGTCAGAGACGTCTATAACAAATATAGATGTCTCTGGTTGAGGTTAGGTCAAGCTTCCTCAACAGCAGTGTGAGAGCATAGATCCTGGCACTTCCATGATCTATGTTGAGCCACATGACACTTTGAAGGATGTTACTTGGCATTTTTTTTATCCTAGTGGATATAAACAAAATAAAAGAATAGTACTTCTATGGTAAATTTGGACAATTCAAACCTGTGCCAAAATAATTGAAGATCCCTGGTTAGGTCTACACATGGGAAAAAATAGAAAAGATTCTTTTTTCCATGAACTTTCACCCAAATTTAGGTTGTAAACAGTTCTGATTGCTTAGCAATCTTAAAATCCACAACAAATTTCTCTGAAAGGAGTCAATATTTATCACTTTTCTTCAAAATGGGGTGTCCATGAAGTGAAATTTGGTGCTACAATAATGGACCTAAAGAGGGGAGAGGTGTTAAAAGGTTGTCTTAACTGGCAAACATTCATTACTGATCCTGCATAAATGTGAGTTCCCCCTCCTGAGCCGATTTATAATATAATCAGGATGGCCAAGGGGCTCTGTAGAACCTTTTTTCCATGGTAGAACTATCATATCAAATCATATGCATGCATTGTCATTATTTATACCAGTCAGCTAGAAATCCTCGTCTCTCTGGTCTCATTATATCCTTCTCAACATCATCAGAATAATTACAAATCAAGCTGAAGATGAGAGAATATTTTACTACTAAGAAAAGCTTCCTTGTCAAGGGTTTAATTTATCAGGACATACATACGTCGACGAACATTTCAATTTTCCATGCATTTTTAAATTTTTGCAATTAAATATACTTTGAAATTGAAGACGCACGACATGATTCAAAATAATTACAATTCGAGCAGAAAATTCAAGATATATTAAAGAACTTAAGGGGACACCTAATGGAACATCTGAAAGATGTGATGGACTACATTTGTTATGATGAACATATCACAGACATGCAGATGGTTTACTTCTCATATATAAAACTTTCAAGCATTTTCACAAAATTTCTGTTAAAATTAATGTAAAAACTTTTGAAACATAAACCTTTATATCTCCAGTAGATAGCAAAATCAGTATGAACATATTAATTGAAGTTAAAGAAATGACCGTGGTGACTTAATTTTGGTTCCCGTTTACAATCCTCATCTGTAATGCATAATTTGGGACTATTGTCAGTTTTATGAGTGAGATTTAGTTCAGTTAAAAGCAAACAGGGAATCCCCAAGGTAAACTATTTATTATATCTCACCTATAGATAGATGCACTGATGCTAAAATTTGGTCTTTGTTTTTGCTCTGACTCATTTGTATATTTTATGACCGAATATTACATAGCGCAGATTTTTCGATAACGATCTGTCATTTATAGGCCTTTAATCTTTTATCTAATCTTTTCACAAGTAATTAAGCGACATTGGTAAATACACTTCAATCACATCGTTTACTCTGCACATAGTTTAGTGCCTCAATTCTATGTCATGTACACGACAAGCTCAACTCACTTTATACAGCCAACATTAACCATTTGACAGTTTGCATAGGGGCCTACAAAAGCAATGTCCATAGCCTGTATAATCATGATGAACTATTGTTTTCTAGTGCTCAAATTAATAAGGTATGGGGCAACCTGAAATCCCAAAATTTTCTGATTCGACCCAGATTTGACTTGGTACCGAAAACGGTCTGGAATTTTTTTACAGCAAATTTTAGGTTCAGAGAGAATATTGAAAAAGAGGAAATTTTACGGTGTTGATATTTCCAAATAAATTAACTTAATAGGCCTACATATCCTAGATTGACTAATATGGAATAAATAAGGTCATGAGAATTTTGTTAATCCAGATTCATAACAAGACCAGTATCAATTTCAGACTACTATTGTTTATACTGCCCATAGAAATATTGATCATGAGTTTAAATTCCAGTAAATTTATGTTAAATCCATCATTAAGCTGTTGTCCAAATAATTTTGATATTCCAAAATAGGTCATGGACCATGATTATGATGGAGTTCATTGGTTTTGCATCAAGGCTCATGCAAAAATACCATTGATGACACTTCAAATTTACCATTTATTTAAGGCTTACAGTCACCATTTATCAGGGAAAAATTACAAGCAAAGCTTCATTTGTAGCACAAAATGAAGTTTACTGAATTTACAACTAGTTCGAGTTAAATGAACACAAATATCAAGTTTTGTAGTTAAGTCATCTTCACAGTGGTATAGGCTATACAAGTTGCTGAAATCTTGATAATAATCAAACATAAAATTTGGGTAAAATTGTGCAGTTAATGATAAAGATCACCCATGATGAATAATAGATTATTTTGACAACCGTTAATCTTATTTACTCAAAATATCAAGGAATTTTCACACCTGAGTCGCTTTGGAAATCCCTTTCTTCAAGAGAACCTAATCACAGATGTGTTAAATGCTATTAAGAAATTAGCCATAAATGTGTTAATAGACGATTGCTGTTTAAACATCACTTGTGAAAAGTCCTGAAAATAATGTCACAACTATTCAAGTGATATGGTTAGTAAATAGATTTGTGCGGGCTGTTAAGAAAATGACATCTCTGTGAATGAGGATAACGCGACACAGTGTACCATTACAGTGCGCATATTTCATCGTCTATTTAGAACTATGTTTTGAAATTGATCCATTTGTACAAATCAATGTCCCATGGGTGGTATCGTTATTTATAAATTAGATATCAATATTTGGGTGGCTCAGTAGCTCGTCCCAAAATGTTTTCACTTCCAATATTTAGTTATGCTGCGATGTTATTGTATTTCTTGGTTATATTCAACAGTAGGTCAAAAGACATCTTAAGATCAAGTCTTTTTCAGTTTAATTCTAGAAACAGTAGATCAACTTTTCCTACTTTTTAATGAAACAATCATATGTATTAACTATTATTATGATGATAATACTTTTACCTGTAAACGGTGAAAAGTTTGACAGCCCCAACCATTCAACATTCCTTCCTTTTATTCTCCCTTCACTGTCCCAACAAACCAATTTTACTCCATTGATTTTGGATATTCTCTATTTTTGTTCTGCACATGAAAAATGCTTGACAAATGAATGTCCAAAAGAAACACAAAAGACAGTGGACAAAACATAAAGGAACAATTATGGACTATCTACCTAGAATAGCTGGCAAATGGCCTTTGATAGTGTTGCTTTACAGACATAACCATTTTCTACCTCTTTACACAAAATTAACAACACATATTTTGCTCAACATGAACACCTTCCTAATAATGGAGTGATAAAAGTGAATGGAATTAGCCATCTTTATTTATAAATATTAAGATTAAGAGATCCTGATACAGACCTACAGTCTAAACCACAGACGAGATTTCTACTACTTCCATGTCATGACTGAACATAAACAACAGATTAATGGTTTGATTTCATCAATATCATTACATAACAGTGGTAATAATTGGCTATTATATTGCTAATAGAATTCACAATTTATTGTTCATGAGTAAAAATTTAGGTATGGTTCTGAAGACTGCAAAAATCGTTGTAGAGCACTTACAAATTATGCAATGTCGATGAGAATTCAACGGTCTCCAATCCCACTCCTGGCACTATTGGAAATATGAAAATTTTGTGAGCATTTCAATTCTGCTAATTTTGAAAGCACCACAAGTACTATATTGAAATGCTGTGCTGCAAACTAAAAACTGCACAAAAAATTAAGGACTTTGAAAATTCCCCGAATATTCATGTCATAAAATTTATTATTTGGTATGGCTTCTCTCATGATATGTTGCAAACCAAACTAAGCTAATGCCTGAAAGTTTCATGAAAATATTTTGTCACTTCTTGTCCTATTCTCAGCGGAAAAGAATAATAATTGAGAATTCAGTTCACACATGAAGGGAATGAGTCTCAAGTTAAATCAGCCCGAGGGATGGGACTCTACAGATCCGCAGCTACAAGCTCAACACAAAGACAGACCTGGTCATTTGGATAAAATGAGAATAATTAATTCTGGCAAGGCAAAATGCATACAATTAGTGATGCTGAAGTAAATACCAGAAAATGCTTTTAGTAAGTAAAATTATCACTTATATAAAGCTACATGGCAAATGTATGCTAATTTATTTTAAAATTTCAATGAAGAGAAAAAAGTACATTTATGCAAATTTATTTGAAAATTTCAATGAGAGAAAAAAAAGTACATTTATGCAAATTTATTTTAAAATTTCAATGAGAAAAAAAGTAATTTCTTTAACAAAAATAAAGATTATAAAAGAAACATCCATTCAATGTAACAGCTTGGTCTTGGATTTTTCTTTTAATTTTTCTTTTTTTTTATTTGATTGACATGCCCACAGATGACATAATATGTCTGCTTGCATCACAATCGCCATGTTTCAATTGATATTGGCGAGCTAGCAAGGACAAGTAGCTTCCAGTCCAAAGAAATAGGCCTACTTGACAAGTGTAAATAATCATCTAGCACATTGGGGTGGGGAGTAGGAATAACAACCAATTTGAATGTGTTATGTTGGCAAACATGTTTTGTCAAACTGTTAGAGACATGTATTCTCCATCAAGACTGAAAAAAATATAGGCTTCAACATGAAAAATCGGGAAAATGAGTGGTGTGGATGCTGGTGCAAGGTTTTTTGTAAATATAAATTTATGCACCACCTGGTATTGAATGATAATTATGGGATTATCCCAAGATTTGAAAACAATGCATTATGTCTATTGTCTAGTCTACATGATTCTCCATTTGTGCATGTGTTTTCAGTTATTAGTTGGGTCCTATTTGGGGTTTATAACATTATTTATTGATACCAAAGTCAACATTGAAACTTGGCAGGATTAGTATGAAGCAAAACACCCATATTAAATGTTATAAACTGCATAATTCATAATTTTTGTTACCAAGTTACCAAAAACACTAGCACAATATACTGTCAACAAGTTCATGTAGCTCTACGAAACAGAATTGAACTGAAAATTTAATTTCCTTAACTTAGAAACCTCATTTCAATAAAATGCAAAACCCCAATCCTCTATAGAAATAGAAAAACGTTGAAGTAGCAATTTCCTCACAAAAACACGACTGCGCCGGAAAATCACGAAATGAATGCTGAACAGCCCTTGACAAAAAATGTAAGCCAGTAATAGCGGGGAAATAGTGCACAACTATCGCCCTACCAGCTGTTTAATTAAACCCCAGGCCAAGTCGCTTTATATTTATCTGATACATAAAAAAAGAAAACAAAGAAATTGCACATGAAATATAATAGTAAACTCACTTTGGGTTCTTTTTACTCCATGTAATAGGATCCACTGTTTTCGATAATGTGACTTGGAGAAGAAACAAAATTGCATTGAAAAAGAAAATCCACCGAGATGTGAGCAAATTGCAGTCCATTTTGGTTTCCGTTTTATGATTTCTCATCGCATTCAAAGAAATAATGACAAAACTCATGAGAATGTTCTCATTTCTGCCTAGATGGTATAAATCCTGTCTCACTGGTCAGCTACAAATAAAAGATATCAACTCCTTTCAAGTGTTATCAACTTATAAAAGATCCAAATTCACACGTTCTTTGAGATTGTAAACACCAGGATTCTGAACATCAGACCAAGTTTCTGGTCCCTGGCCTGTGGCAGTATTTCACTACTACCAGTGTGTTGTGTGTACAGAGTACACTGATGCTCAATGCACAACTTGTACTGTATGGCAATTTCAAAAAACAGCAACTCAAGAATATTTCCACTGCAAAGTTGTTTATAAAATCCCTCAAATGGAACTCACTACATCCAATTATATGACTTTTAAGTTATTCCAATTGAATATTTGTATGGATCCCAATATATATATCTTCCACATGTATGCTAGAATACTTTGGTATATGTTAGCTCCACACACAATCACCACTGTGGCTTGAGTGAACTACTGAAAAGTAATGATAACACACTGTGTGAGTTCAGTGTGGTGATGTCATGGCTGGTTATGAATTATGCATATCAGTGACTTGATGGCAGCGTGGTGGCAGTATAACACTAAGTATGCAATAATGGGTTTTTATTTTATTTTTAATGGGAGAAAATTTTCATTGAAAATATGACAATAAATTCAGGGCAAAAATATAATTATACTCTTTCCCCTTTTCTTGGGATTGCTAACACTGAAAATTAAAATATAAAATGTGATGGCTCACCCCGAAAGGGGGGACTTTGCAGATTATATCAATTTTGATTTTTATCATTTCATCTGTTACAGCATTTTACAAGCTTTAAAATGACACCTTACTTGTTAAAATTGATCAAGGCAAACCAATTTAACAATAGAAAATCTGCTGGAAATTCATATTATTTTCTTTATTTTTTGTTGCATAATTTCACAAGTTTCTTGAAAAGTCTTTTATTGCAATGTCCCCCTTTTTGGGGTGATGCATCACAAATATTCTGTTGGAAACCTATCATGGAACTATTTTGTGTTTTAAAGTTTGAGAATTTGAGTTCACAACTGACAATGCTTATAAGAAACTTGAAAATAAAATACATATATCAAAATCAAGAGAAACTAACATAGAGACAAACAAATGGCTATAATTGAGAGAAAATCAACTTCTGTTGTCATATTCCGAGGTTCTCACATTGGGTTGATATACGGGTATGTGCCACGTTTTTGGGGTGTAATTTCGCCATTTTAGGTATATTGATGGGTGGTTTTTTGTCACAGACCTAATGCACCCAAAAATTGGTGTTTTTTTGGAAAATTGTCTTAAAAAGTGCCCAATTTGGCCCAAATTGGGTGTTTTTGCGGAAAAATGGTATGGTGAAGGGTTGCAAAATTGTCATTTTTTAGGTATAGAGAACGGTCCTTATCGCGAAGTCTGCGTGGCACACCCCCGTACAATTTTTTTTTGAGAAATGGTATGGTGAAGGGTTGCAAAATTGTCTTTTTTTAGGTATAGCGAAAGGTCCTTATCGCGAAGTCTGCGTGACAAACCCCCCCGGGCATCA
>JXSR01S073024.1:144307-156441 GCA_000969725.1 Ophiothrix spiculata
TTCATTCAGGCTCGATAGCACAAGACCTCCTAGGGTAAACTCCAGAGTGTTTCTAATCTGTTATTTTTTTATTTCTGAAATGGGTTTGCCAGTTATAGGAACTAGCCTTTTTTTTCTTATCTCCTGTGTCAACTGTTTTAAATAGTCCTACTGACTATTTTTTTTTCTTATCTCCTGCATCAACTGTTTTTAAATAGTCCTACTGACTATTTACATTTTCACTTTAAATATCATGATATAAGAGACAAATTTTAATGCTTGAAGTTAAAGGGGTTGATCCCATTCGGAGCTCAATTTTACACCTAACTAGATTACCTATCAGATCTGACCAAAAACAACATAAGTTTCCAGACAGTTTCCTTATAAACGCCTTGTGAGATATGGCGGTATAAAGTGTTTGTGCGGAAATACTTTAAACCGCTAGTGTATAGTGTTAAAATGAAGCGCCCTGTCACCCATGAATTTTGACTTTTTTGGCTTATTGGGTTTGTTTTCAGAGGATATGAATACCCTCAAACCGATTTGGCTTAAAACTGCTTATTTTATCTGTAATGGCCATTTGTTCAATTAAATTCAGGATTCTAATTTAATTCAATGTGTATTAGTATTGGAAAGCATACGTGTGTTTTTTTATAAATTTTTTGAATGTAAAGCAAGTTTTTGACTATAAATACATTTAAATCAATCAATCAATCATTTATTATTTCCATTAAAACATTACAATAAAATCACATCAAAATAAACATCATTATGCATACGATACATTGTACAAGAACCCCAATGGAGGAATAGACCAGGAGGCCAGTAAGGCTTGATGGTAGCCTATCCCTGTGTCATCAAACAAGCAAAAACTAACAAAAGAAAATAAAAATTACAAAAGAACAACAAACATTATTAAAATGCTCTTAGATAGTCATATTCTTCAATTTTTGGCTGTATTTACTCATTTTTTTATTTTATTTTTTCAAATTTTTTATAGTATTGCTTTTATTAAAATTCAAAATGTACCAGTACAATTACACTCAGAAGGGCAGTAGATATATACAAGGGGTGGTATCATGAATTTAAAACCATCATATTTAAAGGGGAGTAGCAACACCAAATTTGGCGCAGATGGCAAACATCAGGTGTTGAAGAATATGAAAGGGTAAAAGGAATAAGGACAAAGCACTTTTTCTCTCACACACAATGTCCACTTCCCTATAGAAAATACACATGGATGGTAAATTGATAGATGGATAGAGAAAGAGGAGAAAAGACAACCAAAATATTGTTGCTTGCTCTGGCGTGATTTGAACACGCAACCTTCTGATCTGGAGTCAGATGCGCTACCATTGCGCCACAGAGTCATAACACACATATATTTTAGTATAAAGGAGCAGAAGAAGATAATAGGCCCGAAACGCATCCCAATATTCCATAAAGGATTAGATAATAGAAAGTCCGGAGGAAAACAGTAGAAAGAAATGAAAGTTTTGAGCTTGAATGACTTGCCTTAATCCTACACGCTTAGAAAGCCTGGATCAAATATTTTTAGCTTATCCTGATTCCGGATCAAAAATATGATCCCAAAAAGGATCAGAATGATCAAAAAGGATCAATTTGATCTGAAAAGGATCAGATGTGGTCCATTTCCAGATCATATTTTGATCCGGAATCAGGATAAGCTCATATTTGATCCTGGCTTTCTAAGAGTGTAGAGGTAGTGTAAACATCTTAACCAGGTAATGTACATCTCATGTAGTTTTCTATCACTTACCCCTACAATTTAATGTCGGAAATTATCATAGGCACAGCAAAGATATTTTTGTTATCCTTTCTCCTCTTTGCATATCTATATATCAATGCACCATCCATGTGTACAATTTGTCTATAGGGATTTGGACGACAGCAGTGTGAGGAAAACTAAAGTGCAATAACCCCAGTTCCGTTGTCCCTTTCATATTGCTCAACACCCAACATTTGCCATCTGTTGGAATCAACATTTGCCAAAGTTGGAATCGCTACTCCCCTTAAAACTTTAGATATGATGGTTTTAAACTCTTGATGCTGCCACCATTTATTGTCTATGGAAATTGAGTCAGAGGCACTTGATGAAATCATGTCTTGCTTTTCTAGACTGCTTTTGCCTATCTCTTCATCGCAATTTAATGTTATAATGTTGACTTGTTGCCCCACACTCCTTATACATTACTTCTTGATTTTGAAATTCATGAACATTGAACTTGTCTTAAGATGCTCACTGATTTGTAATTCCAGGTGGCCTCATAGCAGTTTACATACATTATCAAATCTCTGAGTTTTGTACAGGTTTTCACGAGACAATTAGCAGTTTTCCTTGTCCAGATGAATTTGTGCTGAAATAAGAAACAACTGCATCTGTTCACCAAGATTGCACACACATTGCTCTTTCCAATATATAATTATCAGATGGTAATCTAGTTTATTGGCCACTTTATTACAGGACTAAATGATTTAATGGTAATTTATCTATTTAATGAAAGATTTTGTATCATTTATTGCCATCCAAAAACAATCCGTAATCAAATACTAGTCCATTAGGTGTTATTTTATGATGATCGCAGGAAATAACTCGATTACATCAAGAAACTGAGATTTCAAACACTTTTATCACCCTGAGACTTCACTACAGGGTGTCCCAATAAAAATGCATCCCTTTTGTTTTTGATCATATCTCATTAAAATTAAAACTTTTTTTAAAATAATAAATAATATAGTTTAGTCTTTTATCGGAGAAATTTTGAGCAAAATCCGTCGAGCCGTTCTTGAGAAAATTAGAATTTTGTAAGGAGACCCAATTTTACCCCATTCCAATGGGGTTTACCACAGTAACTCATATTTTCAACTATTATTGATCTGAAATGACCATGTCATCACAGTAGTAGGCCAATTCTTAATGAAAAACTTATTTCATTTATAGATAAACACCTTCTCAGGAGAGTTACTACAAAACAACAACAACAACAACAACAACAACAACAACAACCACAACAATAACGACAACAATAACAACAGCAACTAAAAATTTAGAATTTGAATAAGCCTGATTTAAACTTGAAAGATTGTCTGATCACACTCGACTCCCTTCATCATCCGGGATTTAGAACGTCGCAATGGACCAGGAACATGGTGATAATTAACACAAAGGTGCCTTGAAACTGATTGTGGACATGTGAAAAGCAGAAGTACTTGAAATTTACTGTACCAATTTTATTGAACACGAGCTATCATGGACTAACAGACTTTTTAATTTTCACGAGGAAGTGAGTAACTGCTTTGTTATTTTGATTCGAATATGTTGACAATGTTTAGTTTTAACACATGTAGGAGGAAAGACAGTCATAAAGATTGTCTTTGTTAAGAAAAAAAGTTTAAAACTCAGAAAACACAAAAGATTTCCGAAATAGACTTTCCATTTAAGGAAATCTCTGCCATGGTTAAGTTTTCGTGAGAAACCGTGAGCTCGTTTTTTTCCTTTTATTTAACAATGCAAAAAGAACAAAACCTACGCATAGAAGAATTACGGTGCCACTTGCAGTGCTCAAAAGATATCAAATTCATGTTTTGGCTTCTATGCCATATTTTGTGATCTTTTTGCGTCTGCTTTGCAAGTTAAAAATAAACTGATCAATAGTAACCAAAAATGTGATATGATAAACACGAGTTACTGTGGTAAACCCATTGGAATAGAGAAAAATTTAGTTTTCTTACAAAATTCCCGTTTTCTCAGGAGCGGTTCGACGGATTTTGCTCAAATTTTCTCCGATTAAAGACTGAACTATATTAATTGTTACTATGAAAAAAGTTTTCATTTTTAATAGTCGGTTTCTGAGATATGACCAAAAATAAAAGTGATGCATTTTTATTGGGACACCCTGTACAATCTATTAAGTTTATTAGATGACAAGATAAACTTACTTGCCTATCTTTCGTGTCTATTAAGAAAATGTATCAATTTATAACAAACCTCTAGATTTGTGCCTATCTGCTATATCAATGTTCCCTCTCAGGGTTATGTTACAAAATTGGGCCAATATTTGAAAAAATAAGGAAACATTTGTACAACTACACAGTGTTCTTTGTCGTATTTTCTTTTATAAATATTAATGTTATTTTTGCCAAATTTTGATATTTTAGTTTAAAAATCATGCAATTTCCTAAATCATACAATTTCCTGAAAACTAACTATATTTGTTACAGATAGATTATAAAGTAAATCATCATAATACTGGGAATAATACAAATATCTGTTATTATCAAAAATTATAATCCATAATTAAAATCTCAACATGAATATAGAGAAATTATACTGGTTAATGAAACACATCCATAATCATTACCCATACATACATAGCCCAAGGCGCTCACCAATTTAGTACAGAGACCTAAGTTGCTACATTTATTGGAGTAGTACTGATTTCATTATTTGCATAAGTTTGGATATATAAATGTGTTAATGGGTGCGCAAACCTTATTCTGGTTTGGTAGCCAGTGCCTGCGCTTTCATATCCAAGATTATGGAGTGTACGGCAAACAAAGGTAAAATCTCAAGCACACCGTAATATTCTGGAGTGGTTTTTGTATCAAAATGACGTTATAATTCTGTTTTTAAGTTTTTAAAGGAATGAGCACTTCAAAAAGATAAGTGGATTGATTATATGATGCTTATATCACATGATTTCAATGAATTGCTGATTTGAAGGATTTCAATGTATTCAGGATATTGAGATTTTTTGTGTAAGTCACATTTTGTTTGAGGCAAAATTGAAGGTAAAGTGCTACTTCAAAATGAAAAGGATTTACAAAGGATTACGTTCAACATTTATTTCAAAGATGAAAATGAAAAACAAATCCGTAACTTAGCTATGGCACTTTCTAACCAATCCTTCTATTATAATGTTTTGCAGCAATGGAAAATGCTATTAGAAATAATCATTCTATTCGGAATTTTTGATTCTCAGTACAGCATTCTACACAAATGAAATTTCTAATATTTTAAAAAGGGATTTTTGTATGCAAAAATATTCATTCACTCAGCGAATCCCCATATGAAAACACACCCTTCTTCAATGAAATTATACTAGGCTTAATGCTACCAGATGAGGATATTTTCACAAGCAGAATTCATTGTTTTTCCAAAAAGGATATTTTCACAAGCAGACAATTTTGATACCAACAAGGATATTATGTTTGTATTGTTTTGCAAGCAGAATTTTTGGCAAAACAGACAATCACAATTTTATAAGTGTGGTAAATTAGCATGTTTAGGTTTTACTACATATACTTGAATATAAAATGAATTATCAGAATTAGAGGATTCAAGGAATTTGTGAAAATTGTGACCTTCACAAAAATATCCATAGAGTGTATTAACTCAACAATTTTCTTTCCATAAGTAAATTTGTAGAAACATTATTCTTGATATGTCAGTAATTACCTAATAGACAAACTAACACCTTACTTGTAAAAAAGGTGTTTGCATCATGAAGCAAAAATATTTAAGGTCAATAGATACTTGAGACATTTAATGCAAGTCATTGGAATTAAAACGTGTCAAATCGAATGATTTCATACTTAACAAGCTCATCATAAAGATCTACTTATGCCACAGTTTGAATGGAAATGTGATAATTCATGTTAGCATGACAAGACTTTATTGACATTTAACTCCTTTTGATTTTTTCATATGTAATGCTTCAGGGTGTGGGGGTCGATAAAATGATTGAAGTACATCAAATTCAGCAAGTACAGTATCACAATTTAGCAAAATGTGCGGGCCTGATATTTTGAATATAGCAGACTAACACTTACATTGGAAGATTACATCAAAAAGGGTACCACTAGGATTTGAACCCTACACCTCTTGTGTCCATTCAATATACACTATAGCAATTCACTCAAGATATGATTATGTTACCAATATTATGCAAAAGTCTAAACATATTGAAAATTGCGTCTATAAAAAGAATTTTTGACAAAAGTACAATTCAATGCAAAACTGGAGGTGAAAACTGGAAAATCAGACACAAGGGACCATTGACTTCAAATTTCCAGATATCAACTAAATCACACATGGAAAATTAATCTCAATAGGAAGGGAATAATATGACACAAATCATGGGGCAATTGAAGAAACAGATTTTGGTCATAATATGTGGGTGGGAGGCAGACTTTATTAACTGGTTGATTCAGTCTTGTAATAATCAATTAAAAACAATAAATGAGCTAAGTATAAATTGGAAGACAAATTCCATCATGTTTTATAAATATTTATTCTTCCTAATACAATTGTGTAAACATTGCCATATGGTCCACTTGGCTTGGTTTGAACTTGAAATGCGATTGTTTTGGACAAATGTTTTCCTGAAAAAAAGGGTTGTGGTAGAGCTTTCCCAGAGAGCTTTGTTATTATGAAGTCAACATATGATAGAGCAACATACTGTAAAACAAAAATGCTAAATCCCAACTTCGGACCCCGATTTTACCCTAAACCTGTTGCACATATTTGGAAACCCCAGAAATATTATATTCTGGCATTCAGTTGTAAAACACAACTCAAGCATGAATCAAATTGATTAAAAAATCAACTCAAATATATGCAAAAATATCAAGTTAATCTTTTAAAAGAAACTCATTTTATAAATCTTTTCTCAATATATCCAAGATTTGTAACAACATCACATACAATTTATCCATAAATATTGTCAACAGCATTTTCAATTTTGTCTATTTTGCAAAATAAATGGCAGGATTTCTCGTCTGGTAAAAGCAGTAAGATAGTCTCCATTTATTTTGTCTCATGCAATCATGATAGTTGAATTACGGAGTGATCCATCATATAATGCCTTCAGGAGATGAATATTCAACAGAAATAACATTCAACTGCTCAGATATTATGAAGTTGGTATTTACAATTCAAATGTGCATGTCTGGCCCAATTTTAAACAACATAGTTACAGATTTTATTCATAATCTATCTCATTCATTCAGCCATGAAATGTCAAATGCAATATCATTCTATAATTACATTTTAGAAATTATCTTTAAATATTTTAAACATAAATATGTTTGAATTGTAAGCTTTAATGTTTTTTCATTTATAAATATAACAATCATAATTTTTAAGTCCCATATTTGAATTTCTGGAATATGCATCCATATTTTTTTCAAGGATATGAAACGCTAGAGTACTACGTTTCATTAAATTGTTTGAAAAATGTACCGCACACATGGTTATTTCATGTGATATGTCACAGCTGTGAGTACCGAATTGTTTGATAAATCTATTCTAAATCTAGTTATTTTACACACGAAATGCCACCGCTGCGCTTATTTGCCATTGGGCTACCATGCAAATAGTGATTTTCAACCGGTAAACCCGATTCTTTTTATATCATAGTACATTTCAAACCGACATACAACTTAAGTCACATTCCATCCCACATCGACTTTGTCAAAGTCATTTTACTAATATTGGAATACATAGCATACGGTATGTAACAATATTTACACTATATTGCTTCCATACATCATGATATAGGTCGGGGTTTTTCACTCATGTATTTCTCTTAATAATACTGCTGATGAATTATAGCTAAGAGGAATCCTTTGACTGGGAGGGAGTCATAAATGATGATGATGCTAATTGGAGCTAGGCTAGGCTAGGCCTCTTATTGCAAGCTGAGTGTAAGCTTAACACTCCTCACAGGCTGGGGAATTATCATTGTGTAATCAGCTCTTAGCAGATGCATGCAGTGGGAAGGGTAATATGGGGGACACCCTTTATAAGGGGTGAAGTAGTAGACAGCTGCTGTATGAATTAAATTGAACAAGGTATAATTCAATGTGCATTTTTATCATTCAACAATTCTTCTTGTTAGTAGAAGTCATCTGAAAGTTGAAATTTAAAGGTATATTCCCTTAGAGCAAGATGAATTTCAATGAATTTCCCCCCTTCACATTTTGATCACACAAAATCAGATCTTATCTTGCAGAATTTTGACCCATTTGACTCTGCCTAGCTTTCGACCATTTCATGACTAATCATCATCTTAAATCAAAAATTTGAAACAAAAAGCATTTATTGTATTATTGATAACACTACATGCTTTTTTAAACTTTACTTTTAGCTATATTTGATGTTCAGCAAAGGCATTCAGTTTTTAATGATGCTGTATTCAGTAACCAAAACCAAACTATTGATTTACCTTTAAACATTCAACAAAATGTTGCAGAGCTTATATGTATCAAAATACACCCCAGTAACAAACCATCTTTGATCAAATTTACAATGTTACAAATTCACAAAATGAAGTAGCTCCGATTTCCACATTTATTGTTAGCGATCACCCATTTGACCTCATTAAATCGTAACTGATAATTACAGAACAAAACTAAGTAAAACCCTGCTGCCGGCCTTTGTCCTTTGGTAATCGATAAGTCTCAGGAAGTCCAGGAAAAAGAGGCCATACCCAGCGTGTCAGCCGTCGACTGTGTAACAAAATAATACAGAGATGGATTGTAGCAAATCGACATTGCTTATGCCCAAACACACATCCATTCACAAAATTGGCAACAAGAGACTCATATGAGAAAATGGTTCCATTTGGTTACCATGATTTTTATTAAGTGATTCTCTTTTTTTCAAGATTTTCAAAGATTTCACCTACATATTTCATCGTTATCCTATTCAAGAAATGTTGTATTTTTTCAAGTTGATTTTCAGAAAGGATTGAAGGAAAGGATACAACTTTGTATATGAAACAAATCAACACAAATTAAGCTATTAACTTGAACATTTTCAATGACGTTGGTGAAAATATTTCCAACCAAAATTGATGGTGAGCTCAGGCATACAAACCAAGTTCAATAACATGTATTTGTAACAAGACATTTACATTGCCAAGCATGTTTACCAGTGTCCCATGAATTGATACTCCTTATTATATTCATGAAATCCAAACATGACGGTAACTAAAATGCATTGAATCCAAAAGAGCTTGACGAGTGAAAAACATGAGCCACGTGGGGGTCTCGGGTTAAACCCTCTTTACAATGCATTGGGACCTCATTTTCACCTTATATTTACATTTACAAATAGGTATATTATATGTTACACACCTGAAAAAAGTGCAGCTCTATGAATAGGGATAACACTTCAGTATAAAAAAACTATCAAAGTATTGCAATGAAATATAGTTAGAAATAAATTGGGTCTCCAGTGGGTGACTTAATCAGCAAATTAAATATAAAACACATTTGATTTGACTAAAAATAAAATATGACATTCAAAAGCTGAGCTAAGAAAATTGGAGCGTGAATTAGAGAAAATACCATTTTTGATAACACATTCATGATTCATGACATTCTCATTGCTTATGTTAGATTTTGGCAAATCCAATTATTTAGGAATTAGCATTTGTGTCAAATATAATCAGGAAAATGTTTCAACAAGTTTTAAAAGATTTCAAAGAATAATTTAAAGCCTTGTGTTTTTGCTGAACTTGACATTTGAACGTTTTCAACCCATGTGTACCATCACCTTAAATGAAATTGAAAGCACTACAATATTTTCAATACGGCTCTAGCAATGATGTTTTGATGGTTTTGAAAATAATGAATCAATAAAAAAATATGTC
Source organism: Ophiothrix spiculata (assembly GCA_000969725.1). Taxonomy (NCBI): domain Eukaryota; kingdom Metazoa; phylum Echinodermata; class Ophiuroidea; order Amphilepidida; family Ophiotrichidae; genus Ophiothrix; species Ophiothrix spiculata. The sequence goes on from JXSR01S073024.1 coordinate 153,967, forward strand.
CAATTCTTATATATTTGTTCATGAGGTACACACAGGGGGAACATATCTACTTCTACTTGCTTTTGATTTCAGGGGTAGAGAGCATAACCCATCTCTGGAGCCTGAAACTGAATGTCTTGAAAATTACCAGAATGTCAGGGGATATCCTCACATTGACATGGTATACATTTGTGTCTCTCTGCCACCTTTGCAGATGATTTTTCTAAAGATTTGAATATAGTGATCACTTGGTCTGAAACTGTCTTTTCAAAAATTAAAAAAAAAAGGTCGCATTGGTGAATCATTACTCTTCCACCCTCCGATAACCCCCACATTGATGGGTACTGGACCCTTCTGGACCCATTCCCTGACCATGCATACTTTGTGCATCAAATTAAATGCACTATTCCCAAATCATTTGCTGTTATCTACACCATAGCAAACATCACGTTAATGGTTCATTGGTATGCGCTGCTACATCCCACAAGACAAACGTATCTCTTCACCATTGATCAATGACTGGGATTGGGTTTCGCCTCCTCACTAAGTATTGAACAAATTTCTAAACCAAGCAATTAATGTAAACGATAAACACCTCCTGGCTAGACACAAGATGGGACCACAAATTCATCACTGGTGGTGATACTATCAAGAACAATGATGCATCAGGGCTTGACACAAAAATAGACCACAAATTCATCATTGGGGCTGAAACTACCAGGAACATGATGCATTATGACCAGGTACAAAACTTGGACACATATTCATCATACTATTCTAGCTTATCTGAACACCATGCATCTTAGATTATGTTGAAGTCATCAATTATCACATTTAGAATACGTTTACATGTCAAAGCAAACTTCACTTAATCAAAATGTAGGCCTACATCTAGTAATAAACATTACGGCAATTGTACCATTCTCCTCCATCAGTCTACTTGGGTTTCAGAAAGCACTCAAAATATTGATGTTGCCACACTATCTTACGACACCATTAAAATATTTCATCATAGCTCTGACAAGACAATCACAGTATTTACAAACCATCTGGAGAACATCAATGTTACCCATCCATTTAAACTGGTTTTGCTGATAATATTTCATTTATACAGGGTGATGATATGGCTATACTTGAAGTAATGACAACATGTTATTGTAACCATACAATTGTAAAAAAAATTATAGCGTCATTTATTTTACCTCAAAATATCTAAGGATGGGCAGAATTACAACTGGTACTTCGGGTTTGTAACTATCAGTGTTTCTTCTTTACAAATTTGTTTTAAAATTTGCCATCAGGCCTTTTGGTTATCCACCACCACGGGTTGAGTACTAATAATACTAATTATTGCTCTATAGATATATAGCAGCTATATAATTTCTTTATCATACTGCTATATACAACTGCCAAAGTCATGAGCATATATAGGTTGTCAATCATTCCATAGACCATTAGACATCCCCATCAATCATACAACCCCATTAACTTTGACAGTTTTAAATAGGCCTGTATGTTTTGAACATGTAGGAGGAGGAGAAACCAACATGGTTGCTTTATTTACAAAAAGTATAGATGGTCACTATTTAGTCAACTCAATGTAACTGATTTTCTTCAAGCTGTGAAAAAAATGGAAGGTTGACAATACTGTAGAATTAAAGGCCCCACAAATTTACAATACAGCCATGTAAATATTCTTAATCCATTCGTTGTTTTGGACCTAGTTGAAGTCCATGCATCCATAGACAATCCAGGATGCCAGTTGTGGTTAATTTCATTTAAAAGCTTTTATACCGTTATCTTCCACTCTACTTGACATGCAATCCTGTAAAGTTTACCAGCTGGATTTAACCTAGAGGTACTGACTATAGTAGTCACCATAGCAAAGAACAAATATGGACAGTAACATGAAGAATTGTAGAGCCAATTATACCAAGACTTTGAAAAGACCTTTCTTCAACATGTGCCTTGGCTCATTTTGGCTACAAAGGCTATGATTGATACAATTTATCATAGAAAATTCATTTTACTCAATCATAAATATGCAAAGATATAAATAGCATGTTAACCATGAGTGAAACAAACCATACACTTAGCCAGCTCACAAATATTTTCTCTGCTAAGCTTACCATATCAAATTATCTAATATAATTAGTCAAGATTTGTTTACTGCAAATGGAAATGGAGAATTTGTTTACTTTTGATGGATTTAATTTGAAATTTGACATTGTACAGCATTATAGTTCAGTTAAACATGATGGAAAAAACCCATCTACATCTACATTTTATAATAAGCTTACAGCTTCATAAATATCATCTGACGTCATTTTCATGAATCATGGGAAACTCTAGTTAGCAACTAGTAGTCCCTTAACCATAAAAACATATTTTGCAGGTAAAACAATGGGAGAGTTGCTAACTTAGCAGCATTTTTAAGAATATGGGCCTTAAAAATGATCCAGTATTTTATACAAATATGCACTTACACACAGCTTA
>JXSR01S073025.1:26790-37074 GCA_000969725.1 Ophiothrix spiculata
TATTTTGAAAATAGTGGAAAATGCACCCAAATTTGGTACTTAAGGTGCTTTTTAAAAAAAAATAATTAAAAAAAAAATATTTTCCGACCGACCGACTCAATTTTTCAGAAATCTCACTTGAGGGCAACACAACAATTAATTTTATTGGCCTAATCCTACAATACTATGTTTGATTTTTCAGTCGAGGAGCTAATTTCCTTACACAAATACTGCTGCGCCCAGGGGCATCGGATCTCACAGGAAGCTTTAGGTAAGTGTCTCCTGGTCCGGATTTCCTCCGATTAAACTGTTTGATGATTTCCTATGATGCGTTCATTGTTTGCCATTCAATGATCTGCCAAAAATACCATCATATGTATTTTGTTTCCTTTGATGATGTCACATGCAGATGTTGAGATATGTATGGATAATCAAACATTCCTCCACGTCAGTTCTCAAGCTTTTGTTGAAACAATGTTTAAAAAAAAAAGGGAAAAAAAGAGAATGTAAATCAGGAAGGAATATGGCGTGTATGGTATATTCAATGGGGAATCCATGGCACAGTCAATAGGAAATCCTATTGATTACATTGAGCTTCAAATATTCTTGAGGTAGAGTTTGTTGTTGTCTTTAACATTTGAAATTGACTTTCTTAGTTACGTTTTTATTCTGATCATGTTTCTTATTTCTTTTCCTCTTCTTTTTAGATTGTTCATTCCAGTTATATCTTAACAACAACATTTAGTTTTATAAGCAAGCCATTATCTGTAAAACTTTTATTGCAAGTTTTGTTGTGTCAACAAATCGATTGACATCAGTATTTTAAAATTGGATGAACCTTCTAGCAGCGTGCACTGAGACCTTTGGTCACGTGACTAAAAAAATTATGATTTTCAAACTTGAAACATGTGGTCCACAATGATATTAATGAAGTCCCAAACAAGTTTAAATCAAATACAGTCCTGGACATGCGTGGCTTAGTGGAGTAAGTCTCCGACTCTTAATTATCGGGCATTGAGCGTTGTGGTTTTGAATTTGGTGGGCGACATGTGTAGTGTCATTGAGCAAGATACTTACCCTCATGTACTCCTCTCCACCGGTGTAACCTCTCCACCCAGGTGTCAAATGAGTAAGGGTATTCTTCTTTGTCTTTGCTGGAAAGATCAAAGACAGGGAAGGAGGAGTGGCGATCTTCTCACCGCTAATATAACAAAAAACAAGTGAAGTCTGGCCCAACGCTTTTAAAGAGAGATGGGCACTCCTACCTAATAAAAAAGAATAATTTTCATTTATTCCTAGTAATGCTTAAAGTTCACTATTTTACAACATTTATTTTTGCGATTTCATTTTTATTATGTCAACTAAAAAAAAACCAACTCTCTAAGTCAATAAGGAATTTCTTTTTTTCCAACTCTCAAAGACAATAAGGAATTTCTTTTAGATGATGCCTTATTGCAACTACAGTTTAAAACTTAATTGTATTGTGTTGTATTTCTTCCAGGTTGTACAAAAAAGACGTCTTGCATCATCTCATAGATTCTTGTGTTTCTAAAGGCTACGTATTTCAAATGGAAATGATCATCAGAGCTAGGCAGAATAGATATACAATAGGAGAGGTGAGTGAAGCTGACTGTATATACGAACAAATTCTAGTGCTTTTGAGGTCGAAATTCAGTAGTCCACATGCTCAGTGCATTTGCAGTTTGTATTTGTACTGCACATGCTCAGTGCTTATGCAGTTAGGGGTCTCTTCAAAACTCAACCAGCGATTGCCTACCGGTTCTGGTCGTTTCTGCTTCAATACTTCGCAACACTCCAATTGGAGTAAAACTGGCGGTTGCCTACCGGTTCTGGGCGTTTCTGATACTTCGTAACACTCCAATTGGAGTAAAACTGGCGGTTGCCTACCGGTTCTGGGCGTTTCTGCTTCGATACTTCGCAACACTCCAATTGGAGTCAAACGCGAAGCTCTCTGGTCCTAGAGAGAAATTATATACTTTTGAAGGTATAGTCAACATGACCGGGAAAGTTTTCTCTACTCTTTTCGAATAGCCCGTGACGTTCTTTTACATCCGACAGTGTGTCAGGAACACTTCAGGTGGGACCAATGGCTTTACGTGCCTTCCGAAGCACGAAGCAAGTAGAGTAAAGTTTCTTGCTTAAGGAAACAAGGAGACTTGCCGGGACTGGGGCTCGACCCTACGACCGATGAATAGAATGCGATTTACAAGTCCAACGCTCTAACCGCTCGGCCACGCTCACCACGACCGGAATAAATAATAGCCAACCAGACAACCGCTGGTTGAGTTTTGAAGCCGCCCTTTAGTATTTGTACCAAGTATAAACTAAGGTTTGTTTATAGGCAATAATGAAATGCTGGTTGCAGACGCTCCTTCATGTTGCTGACAACAGCTTTGTAACATAATGCTGCTTTCATACTTTGTAGCTCTGTCGCTTGGTTCGTTTCACACTTTTAGCTTGCAGTTTTGTCGCTTTGCAGCTTCATGTTGCTTCGAAAGTGGCAAGTTTTTGGAAAACATATACTTCATGCAGCGACAAAGCTACAGAACTACACGAGTATGAAAGCGCAGAGATGCCGCTTGGGTACAGAAAAAATAGGAAATTAGACTCAATAGGATACTAATTTCTAGCGGCAGGAGAAAAGCTTCCCCTTGGAGGAGATTTTTGATATTTTAAGTACTAAAACCTCACTTTCCATATTTTTGACCCTTTTAACCATTTTTATGCAACTTTCTATCAGTCTAATTAAAAAAAAAACTTGAATTTTTGAAATTCTGATTTTTCAAGAAAATTAGGAAAAGAGGTCCAAAATGACCCAAAATTAGGAATTCCTTATAAATTAGGAAAATTGGCATCCCTGAAAGCAGCATAAGTGTTTTCAAGCATCAAAATTTGTGAAGAAAATGATTGGGATCATGGACATTTTTGGAAATATAATGCATATTCATCAGACAATTTCTGATTTGCTAACCTAAATCGGGATCAAAATGTTCCGAAATATGTAAACAAAAGCCAAAAAAACGTAAGCCAGGACATCAGCTCCATATGAATACTAACTCTATTTTATTATATATGCAATTTCAAATGCCTCCTGTTCCTAGAAAAGCAGCTCCTGATTCTCTTGAAATTTTAAGGACAAAGAGCCGCTTTTTTTGCAGAATTCTGACTACTAGTACTTGTCCGTTTAAGAAAAAGCTTGGAGGTGTGATATGAGTGAAATTTATTTTGTCCTAGATACTGATCCATGCAAAACAGTGCACCATACAACATATCATTTTGAGCGCAAATAATTGCTTGATATGACTTCACATGCAAACCTGATAATGCTACCCAAATTAAATTAATATATTAACGGCACTGTATATCCACTTTGATTGAAGCAAATTCTTGGTACCAATCTCTTGATTCCAATCACTCATTGACACCCTGCATCTTCAGAACTGTTTATCCCCTTGAATTTATGTGAATTTACATAAAAGTAGCATTATCAGATCTGCTCTGATTTATTCAAATAACTAGATAGAGTAATCCGCATTGAATGATTATTCTAAAAATATCTTGGAGGATCCAAAAAGATGGATCAGCAGCTAGGTGGATCAGTAGTAGACCTGTTTGCTTGATAAAGTAATTTAGAGGCAATCTGTGGAACTGGGTTGATAAGCTTTTGTTAAGTATTTTTTTTATTGAAAATCAAACATAAATTTCCATCCGAAATACCCGTAATTTACATGCTAATTTGTTGTACAGGATGTATCAAAGATAAGTGCACCTATGAGTGTGCTGTTTAGTTTATGATCATCACATCATGTTGCACTAAAAAAACCCTCATTACTCCATGTCCATATGGCGTATAAAACTCCTGAAACCTGTGATATAATGACTTAATTACACAAAAAAAAGTTGTATCTGCTAATTTAATTATATTAAAGTGGTACATTGATCTATTCTTACCTATTTTAAGTTGCCAAATAAAATGCATACTTCGTTACGTGACTGCAATAAAGTTGTATTTGCAATAGTTTCCGTTTTAAATAAATTTGAATTGCACACTGTAGAATGTATAGGTAAGTAGTCAAGAGTCACTGATGTATGGGAAAGAAATTTTGAGGGATTTTTTTGATTCTACGAGGGTCATTCAAAAAATTCTACCTGTTGTATCATAATTTTTGTTCTGCATAAGGTAGCTACTACAATTTTTTCACTATGTGTTGGTGACATTCTTAGCTATATTTATTCAAATTTTTAAGTAGCTATCTTTAATGTTACAAAAGGTATGATAAGACGGGTAGAACATTTTGAATGACCCTCGTAGTTAAAAGATTTTAAATAAATGGCAGCCATTGCAGATACACCTTTCTTGCACTAACATGACTACTTATCCTTAGGAAATGTATTGTGCAAGTACAGTGCAAATGCATGGCCTAGCAGTATAAGCTCCTGATAATCACCAATACTTTTTTTCCTCATGTCTCAAGTATTAAGTAATCTGCACCTTTAATTTTGGCGTAATTAAGAAAATAAATTTCCCTATGGTACCAAAATCTCATTTTTGGTTTTGCCGACATGAAACCTTTTTGCCTGAGCATACCAATAATGGTCTAAACACTATTATTTACCTTTAATTCATTTCTTTTTCAACACAGGTTCCTATCACCTTTGTGGACAGAGTGTACGGTGAATCCAAGCTAGGCGGCAATGAAATCATAGGTTTTGCTAAAGGACTTCTCTTCTTATTTGCTACCACATAATCTATGTAGGTTTATTAGAATTCTTAGGCTAACAATGCATTGGACATTAATGCACTTTTTAGAGGTTAACTGGATCAATCCACACGATGGTTCAAGTTGAGTTGGTGGACCAATGCAGCGCTGGTATTGTTAAAGCAGGCCTAAAAGTATTCCATTGTTTAAATCATAACTCCATTGACTTCTACGCAGTGTTGAAACTTGATAACCAGATTTTCTCAGAACTGTCAATGCGTGGGTCGGTCGAATTACCTCTATAAAGAGCACAATTTTTGATATTTTTGACTATATCTAGTGTTTAAATATTTTTGTCAACAATGGCTAACAATCATGATTGAATGGAAAACAGAATCAGTGGAAACTAGTGGTTTATGAGGCACAATTGAATACCAGAATGCAACACTGACCAAAGTTGAGGGATTTTGGCAAATTAAGAATGATGTAGTCAAAACTAAGTTCCCGACCAAATTTCCCTTGGAAATTGGAGTCAGGTGTAGGATTTGTCTTGAGACTCAAGAAACATGCATATAAATTGAAAATCAGTAGTCTCCTATCAAAATGGCCTTTATTATGAATATTTACCAAGATTCTATTGGGAGTTAAACCTATGGAAAGCCAGGTATCCAACAGTCCTATCTTTTTCTACTTTACATAGGTAGCTTTGTTTGTCCCATATTGCAACATGATTGTCACTTGCTTCACCTAAACAAAAAATGCTTTACAAACCTATGGATACCCATTTTTCTAGTAACCTTTGTTCATAAGCTTTGATGTATAATGCTGCTTTCATACGTTTTGCAGCTTTGCAGCTCTGTCTCTTGGTTCATATCACACTTTTGTAGCTTTGCAATTTTATCGCTTTGCAGTTTTGTGGCTTCATGTCGCTTCGAAAGTTGAATTCATTTCAACTTGAAATTTTTTTTGTGCGACAAAATTATAACCATATCAATTATCTCGGCAACATGTAGCTTTGCCGTTACGACAACTGGAAGCGGCAAGTTTTTGCCAAAAATATACATCACACAGTGACAAAGCTACAAAACTACATGAGTATGAAAGCAGCATAAGGCCTTTTAATTTACATGCAGAAGGTAAATAAGATGATATTTTACAATTGATGTACAGCTGGGGCCACACACTGTAAAGTGAAAGTTCCTCGTTTTGGAACTAGTCCTCGTTTTTCTAAAAGGAGTAGGCTACTCGTTTTTCTTAAACGAGTAACAAAACAAGTAGCAAAACGAGGCAATTACCTTGTTTTGCTACTTGTTTTGTTACTCGTTTTATAAAAACGAGGACTAGTTCCAAAACGAGTAACTTTCACTTTACAGTGACATGCTTGATGGGGCGTAGTGCACGGTAGTTAATTAATCTGCAACATAGTCCACTGAATGTTGCTTCATTAGTCCACTAAATGTTGCTTCATTACCTAAATTTTGACCTGCTGATAAAAAAATTACCGGCAGCAACATTCTAAGATGCAAACTCAAATTATTTCACTACGGGGTTCAGTTGAATCATTGCAACTCAATTGAGTGTGTCCACGCTATAGGTATAATTTCCTGTAAATACTTGTTTCATCTGTCAACTGATGATAAGTGTAATCATAGAGTTTAACAGAGACTAAGATCCGGGACTTGGCACCATTTTTATTTCAGCATGACAATCAAATTTGGGGTATTAGGGCTTTTGCCAATGATGCATTGCATATTGTCATGACGTGCAAATATTGAAAACATACACACACGCTTTGCATGCAAGGTGGCGCATCATTCGTGTTAAGTATTATTTGTGTGGTTTGTAGCTATGCGCAACTGAACCACACTCTCAAGGTTTACTTTGGCAGAAACCTGTGTACCCCAATTTGAGCTCCAGGGTTATCGACAATGAAGATACTATTACACAGGCCGGCATGCAGGTCCAGGATCTCATCTCTATATTTATGGTTGTAATATGTGATGACTCACCCCGAAAGGGGGGACTTTGCAAATGATATCAATTTTGATTTTATCCTTTCATCTGTTACAGCATTTTCTGAGCTTTAAAACACCTTACTTGTTGAAATTGATCAAGGCGATCAAATTTTACAACAGAAAATCTGCTGAAAATTGTTATTATTTTCTTTATTTTTTGCTGCCTATTTTCATCAATTTCTCGAAAAGTGTTCTGTCGCAAAGTCCCCCTTTTCGGGGAGAGTCATCACATATGTGTACCGCCGCGGCAAAAGGGTCCAGTTGTCGGCTCGTACATGTTGCTCCTTGTAGCATATCTAATGTATGGTATTTGTATACATCAGATATGCTACAATGAGCAACATGTAGGAGTCGACAACTGGACCCTTTTGCCGCGGCGGTACACATATACCTTTAGACCAGTGTTCACTCCAAGGTTTTTGAGGTTGTACAATTGGTTGAATTAACCAAAATTGATGAGGACCTAAATAAGGCCTAGTCTAAATATGTTGAGTAATAATGTGCACACAATTATAGCTTACAGCAAGTTCAAGTTCAAATGTAAATAAATCAAATTTTATATGATAATCAGAATACCAGTAGTTAGCATTTGATTTGTAGATCAGTAATGTTTCATGGACATTGGAAGAGCAAAAATGCTTGATCTGTGTCATTGGATTTATAGTTCTTGGGTGCTGTTAAATCAAGAGATTACAGTGAAGACCTTCAGAGGATAAACAAGGAAAGTGTGTTGAAATTCCTGTAATTCAATCACAGAAACACATATATAACATAATGTGCAGTGCAACACCTGCTTGTTTCAGCACTTACTTGCATTACAGGTCAAAGACAAAAGCCAAGAGAATTTCTCATAGACAAACCATTTGTGCGTTGCTCTGGCAAAATGAGCGGAAAGTAGCGAATTAAGATTTTGAATAAATGGCTTCTAAAGTTAAAGTATGGTGAAAAGGTCGAATTTTGTTTATTGACGTAAAACAAATGTACACATCCGAGTTTTGAGGGTTAATTATGCTTGGAAGATCAATTAATCACAGCTAATTGATCGCCTTTGGCTATCATACACTATAGCAATTGGAAACTTTAAAATCAATTTGCAGCAAATTTTTATTGTCAGATTTTCAGTGGACTGCCTTGTATTTTGATCTGTAAATAGAGTAAATTTGGAGAAAGAAAGTGTGACATATTATATATCATTCGAAAGCTGAGATTATAAAGAATTTAAATATGCCATAAAATCGATTTCGAAATTTGTGACTTTCTCCGCTCATTTTGCCAGAGTACGCCTCATTTTTAGCTTTACAAACTGAACTGTATCTTAGAGCTAATGATGTTTATAAACTTCATCAAAATTTCAGAGATGGTTTCAAACCTATCCCAGATGATGCAAAATGAAGTTGTACAATTTCTACCTGATGTGCTAACTTGAATTTGGTTTCAAAGTTTTCATAACCACCCTGTAGTATGAGCCAGGCTTCATCGACACTTCTTACAAAGACATGTGAAGAAAACGCACATTTTGCTAAATCCATATTTTATTTAATCAAAGATACCCAAACCAACATTTATTTCAAGATATTTTTACAAAAGTTCAATATAGATATTTACAATTACGCATAGTTTGATATATAAGGCAATTAATGATAAGTTCATTGTATTAGATTTGTCCTGTTCAGATTTGAGTATTTAGACTTACAATTACACTTTTTACTGATTTCTTTTTTTTTTCCTTTATAATGTTTGCCAAAAAGTACAATAATACAATAAAAGGATCCAAACAAAGACATAAATATAGTGCTACACAAATTAAACATAATATTTACAAATTACTGATTTAGAAATGTTTCATCAGAGCAGCAAAATTAGTTAAAAAAACAACAATGATACTAATACATCCACTCAGATTTATAACAGAAACAGAAATAACTTTCATCGGTGAATAGATTCATCAGGTTTGGTTGAAATCCATAGCTTAAATATTAATTTGACAAAACCAAGTTAATATTTAAGCTAAGAAATAACTTTCATTTTCACAACCTGTAATTGATGTGCACATAACTAAAACATTCAAAAATGATTTTCAAACTCAATACCATCTATATTTCTGGGATTGACAAGATTTGTTCAAATATGCACTAAACAGAAACTGAATGTTCAAATACACTGTGATATTATTTTAAATGAGGTTACAATAAATAAATAAAGATTAAAAATACAAATGAAAAATAAAGCCGAGTAAAAGAAATAGATAACTGGCATACCAACTATTGCACATGGTAATAATGTACATTTCAGTATATAAACTGGAAGTATATAATTAAAAGTTGAAAACCAATATAATGACATTAGCAAAAAAATCTTCACTTCTGTTTGTCACCCCTAGACTTTTACACAAAATTGAAATTAATGCCTTGATTGATCATAATGGTAAACTAAACAATGCAGATCACCAACATGGGCAACACTGTTATTTTGGTCCAATATTTAAATGATTCAAATCGTATGACTTAAGTTCCACCCTCAATTGATCAGTATAGGTGATACCTGAAATAATTTCTGGTCCAATAATTTTGATCAAATCTTAAACTCAGATTCCTGTATCATTGATTAATGAGTTTCATATCCAAGGTACATTTGGTCCAATGATTTAATTAATACAATACGATACCTTAAATGGAACAGGGATGTAAGTTTCAAATTTCCTGAAACCAGGAAATTTTACTGAATATGTCTTGTTTTCATGATATTTTGACTTCAGTGACTTATATCCCTCATGGAAAAATTTAAGGTACACTTGGTCCAATAATTCAAATGATTCAATTTTTTACAACTAAAACTTGCCCCAATTTGTGAATGATTCAAGCTTTTCTAAGACTGCGATCACATAGGAGTATACGCGTTGGTATATGATATATACGCTATTTGCCATACGCTCCTGGAGAGGTACTCGGTGTGTTTAGTGATGAGGATAATCCCCATCAATTTCAAATATAAGTGCCTCTTCCATATACATCTATGTGATTGCAGTCCAACAGTGTCCATGATTTACAATATAAATTATACACATCCATAAAACTAAGTCTTGTTAACACTACATATTTCCAAAATTGTGTATAGAAATGCTTTCATCATCTTTAAACAGGAAGACAACAGATTTTGACACATTATTGCTGCAAGACTTAGGCAAGCCTACACTCCCTGACATGAAATATTGACAAATTTTATTTTAATTGGCACAACTCTTAAATTAAGGCAGCAATAATTAGTAAAAATGTGGATAGCACCCTCTTTGTTCTTTCATCAAAAACATGAAAGTCTCTTTACAAATTTAGTTAAAGTATAATTGAACTTCTTTGGATTTCAATTATTTACATACAGTGGAACCTCTTTAACACGAACTCTGTGGGGCCAGACATTTTACTTTGTGTTATCAGAACTTTGTGTTATGCATCACATTTTTAATACAAATCCAATGCCAGGGACTTGAAAATCAGTTTGTGTTATGAGGGCTTTTGAGTTAACAGATTTCGTGTTAAAGAGGTTCCACTGTATTAAAATGAAAATATCCAATC
>JXSR01S073025.1:97039-109741 GCA_000969725.1 Ophiothrix spiculata
TTTATTCAAAAACTTACACCGAATGACCCTATTTTTCGCTCTTGCCAACAAATCGCTCGAAATTACCCAGTTTTTTTACCCTCTACACCGAATGACCCCCTATTTTTCAATGTATTTCTCACCTATTGCCCCTACATTTCGAAAGTCGGTAGGAGCAGGTACGTCACTTTCATATTTGAGTGCCCCCTTTCATATTAAAGTTCTATTGTCATCCATTAGTATTTTGGGAAGATCTTAGGATGGAAGGAAAGAAGATTACTCTGCTTGAGATCAATTAGCAGGAGAGATTTCATTGGCAGGTTTTCAAGAAAAAAAAACAACAAAGTATTGTAATAAACACCAATTGGTTTACGAAGAAAATAATTGGTTTACGCTGGTTTCAAACATATCTCGCACACTCCAAAATAAGACGTTGGTAACGATTAATCAATTTTGGCACTTATGATTGACCAGTGTCTTATATTGATTTGGATTGAGCGGGCGGGGGCACCCAACTTTGGTTTTGGTAGGGGGGTGCGGCCCCGATATCTGAAGCCCTAGTTTAGGGAACGGAAGATCGACTCTGAAAAGGGGGTCTAGAGAACTGAAGGGACCAAAAAATGACTCTTCAGAATAAGTTTTTTGTGCAAAATTTGGGCTCTGGAAGCAAATTTTTTTTGAAATTTTGCTTGAAATGGGGTCTTGAGAACTAAATTTCAAAACATGAGGCTATAGACTGGTGGCATACTTCATATATGTGCTTAAAAATCCAAAGAGCCAGTACCACCTCGGCATAGATGCCAACTATGCTTAAATTCATCCTTATGACATAAGCTTTCATTTAAGGGGGGTTGGCAAAAATCTGAACTACCCGAACATGCAAATTTTCAAGGTCAAAGGTCAAATGAGGTCAAAATCCCAATTTTTGCAATATATACCTGAAGTGACAGGTTTTTTCATACTCTATTTGTTCAAAATCATTGGCTATGCTGATAACTCAACAGTATTTGACATATGGCTATTTTTCCATCTCTTATTTGACATAATATGAAATAATATTTTATCATAACCAAATTTCAGCATCGCTTCGCGAAAGTGCAAGTTCAGAAGTCAATAAATCAAAAAGTACATCACCCACTACTCAAAAATTTGGTATATGTGGAATATTCTCACAGCTAATTCCAAATCAGTAATCACGAATAGTGTAGTATGTACCAATTATAAATGACAAACTTTCGAAAAAGGACAAAATTGCTGCATGGACCACTGTATTGAAGGGGTTTGTGGCACAAAACCGCAATTTCAAATGGAATAATATTCATAACTATAACCCAAAGAACCATGAAACCTGGTATACATGATTAGTTTTTACTGGTAATTCCAAATTTGTAACAATAGAGAATGTAATATGTACCAATTGTAAATGATAACTGTCCGAAAATGGATGAAAACACTGCTTGGATCATTAATTGAGTTTATTGCAACACCAAAGCGCAAGATTTAATTATATTATATTCATAACTATAACCCCAAGAACTTTAAAATCTGGTTAATATATTTACTTTTTACTGCTTATTCCGAATTTGTAACCATAAAGAGTGTAGTATGTACTTATTGCAATTGACAAACGTTCGAAAATGGACGAAAAACACTGTCTGGACGTACCATTATTGGAGTGGGTCACGGCACGAAAGCCCAAGATCAGATGGTATTGCATTCTAATAACAATAACTACAAGAACAGTGAAATCTGGTATAAATACATAATTTTTATTGCTTATTCCGAATATGTCACCATAGCATAGAGGATGCAGTATGTAGCAATTGTAAATAACAACCATCCGAAAATGGACGAAAGACACTGGTTGAACCAATATTAGAGTGGTTCATGGCACAGAATCGAGTGTTCAGATGGTATTATATTCATAAATATAACCCTGAGAACAATGAGATTTGGTATACACGGCTACTTTTTATTGCTAATTCTGAATATGTAAAGTACATAGCATATACGTGGATTTAAGGTTTCCCGACTGGAAATTGATCTTTACTGAAATTTAATCCCACAACATGCACAATGCACTGATAAAGCATATTAATAACGATGCATTGCCCACCTACCAATGCACTACCACCCATCCCAAACCACAATTCAAATTGCCCGCTTTTGATATGAATTAACGCCAGATCATACTTTTTTTGAGCTACCAAATATTAATATAATACCAATGCATCTGCTAATCAATAACGGATAGTTGGTGTTCAAATGACCAAACATTCTCACCAAATTTGTTTGGTTAAAGGGTGATTCCCAAGTAACGTTTGTGACCGAAAAATTGAAAAAAAATCACATTTAAATGAACATAAAACCTAGAATAAACATTATATCTAAATGGACACAAAACCTAGAATAAACATTATATCCACGAGTTTGTTGTTGATAATGTTGCTCACTGGTTGGATCAAGACATGCAGGTGTTTAAATATTAAAATAATTGCCAAAATACTGAATAAAGTTCATGTAACGTTTGGTAACGTTTGTGACCTCGCACGGAAATGGTTTTTTGCTCCAAATGACTTCAAAGTAAAAATTCTCTGACATGTTAGCGAATTCTTTATTGCGCTTTTCACAGATGATAGTTAACATATTTACAAATAGTTCATAAAAGTGGTAGGAAATTCTATCGTCAGGATTTCTTTTAATGCAATGTTTTGTTTGGTAACGTTTGTGACATTTTGGTGTAACTTTTTGAAAAAAATTGTGACATTTTTGAATTAAAACATGTGCTCATTCATGCATGGATAGAAACAATTCAAAATTTCTTATTAGAAAATACTTTTCACGTACCAAGTAACAAACGTAAGACTGAAATACTGCTCATATGGTCGAATAAAAAAGCAGATTTTTTGCTCGAAATCCAAAAAGGTTTAGTTTCCACTGGAATGAGCCTAAAATGTTTGGCGACTTATAGCACCAATTATCCATTATTGATTAGTAGATGCATTGAATTTATATTACGAGATTATAAGATAACAAAGACTTGTTACACAAAATATTTGGTAGCTCAAAAAGGAGTATATTTTCAGCCTTACAGGAGCTAATGTCACGGCTTAATCGTTTTATAGGCAAAACTGTGTTTGGGCTAAATTTTCATTAACGATTGACTTCCTTGTGGAAACCTTATACCCACGTATGACAAATGTCCAAATATTTATGAAATCGCTGCAAGGGCAATTATTTGAGTGGTTCGTGGCACAAGAACTCATGTTATAATATCATGATGCTACTGGGTGTGATTTAGCTAGAACTAGCAATATAAACCAAATATATTGTTCTAATGATTAGGCCTATATTTAAGAATACGGTATTGACTAGCTGTTTCGTGCGGAAACCACTCCAATAATGATCCATACAGTGTTTCACCCATTTTTGGACGGTGTCATTTACAATTAGTACATACTAGTTACACTCTCTATGGTAACAGATTCGGAATAAGCATTAAAAACTAACTACATATAAAACCAGATTTAAAGTTCCTGAGGTTATAGTTATAAATATAATATCATTTGATCTTACACTTTGGTGTCGTAAGCCACCTAATATAAATGATCCAAGCAGTGTTTTCATCCATTTTCGGACGGTTATCATTTACAATTGGTACATATTACACTTTCTATTGTTACAGATTTGGAATTACCAGTAAAAACTAATCATGTATACCAGATTTCATGTTTTTTTGGGTTATAGTTATGAATACTATTCCATTTGAAATTGCGCTTTTGTGCCACAAACCACTTCAATACAGTGATCTACACAGCAATTTCGTCCTTTTTCGAATGTTTGTTATTTATAATTGGTACATACTACTATTCGTGATTACTGATTTGGAATTAGCTGTGAAAATATTCCATAAATACCAAATTTTAGAGTAGTGGGTGATGTACTTTTTGATTTATTGACGTCTGAACTTGCACTTTCGCGAAGCGATGCTGAAATTTGGTTATGATAAAATATTATTTTATATTATTAGACTATTATGTCAAATAAGAGATGGAAAATAGCCATTATGTCAAATACTATTGAGTTATCAGCATAGCCAATGATTTTGAACAAATAAAGTATGAAAAAACCCTTTCACTTCAGGTATATATTGCTAAAAGTGGGATTTTGACCTCATTTGACCTTTGACCTTGAAAATTTGCATGTTCGGGAAGTTCAGATTTTTGCCAACCCCCTTTAAATGAAAGCTTACATCATAAGGATGAATTTAAGCATAGTTGGCATCTATGCCCCAATGGTACTGGCTGACCAAAATTTCAGCTTTTTCACCACCAGTCTACTAGGGAACTGAAAATTTTTGAAAATAAGGCTTGCTTACTAAAGATTGTGCTTGAAATGCGGGTCAAGGTAGCGGCAGACAAGGCGTGAAAAGGGGGTCTTGAGGATCGCACATACTCGTATCACCTTTCTAGGTCAGTGCCCCTCCCTCCCTAGCTTATACGCAGTCTTTAGATTTTAATACGCATTGCTAACTGCGCAGTTCAGTGATGAACCTGGAATCTGAATGCACCATATGAGTTTACTAAACAGTTGACAACTCACCATTAAAAGACAACTCAATTTGGAAGTGTTATGCGTAATTTGTTAACCTGGTTAATGCTAAATATTTAGCTTTGAACCATGATCGAAATGATCACTAGACTAGCACATCTGCCTTTGAAAAAGAATGTGCATGAACTAGACATTAACTAAGGGAATTGGATAATCACTTCGCTTCTGAATAGGCTTTGGCAATGAGATGGATCAAAACTAGCCTACTACTTAATATAGTGTAATATATAGAGATATCCAAATTTATTGTATTTTTCTTGAATTATTCATTTTGTTTCTGTACAGGTAATACAATTGTGTGGCGATATTTGTTTATATTGAATAAAATATGCAATGATGATTATAGAACATTTGTGATTATTTCATTGGTGATTTGTAAATCTAATAGAATATCATAAATTTCATATTTATTAAAATTTATAAACTAGTCCTGTCCATTTCAACAAGCCATAAATGCAGCAAACTATATTTTGCACTATTAACAGGTGAAAAGACATGTCAAGGTCATAATTTGCCTTAATTGATTTTTTTTGGCAGATCGATTCACAATCCTAGTGCTTATTTTAAAACACTAGCAAAGTTTCATTTGAAAATGATCGGAAATATGAAATACATCTGTATATTTTAGGGCCAATCAACAGAAAATATAGGGCTTGCTGATCTTTGAACGTGTTCATACATCTTCCTCTCTGACAACCTTTGACTTTTGGAAATCGAGTGAAGTTCATTACAGGTGTCATTTTAATCGATAAACATGGTCTATGCAAATATTTAAAAAAGTGAAAAAAGACAAGGTTTGTCGGGATGGACAGTCACATATGAGCTCATATGTTATGATTCAAATGTTCCCTGGTTTGTGGCCATTTTATGGTGAATTTGCATTTTTAATATGGTATTTTGCCAGTCATTTGAAAAATTCTCCATATTTTCCGGATGTTAAGACCCCAAAATTTGGATTCAGCATCCAGAAACCTATAGAAAAACACCCATTAAAACCTAGTGTTCGATCAGAGAAGGGGACCATGAATTGAGTCCCATCTAGGTTTTGGTAGTTTAGTGATCCAAATTTTTGACCATTTTATGGTGACAAGGAAGGCTGTCATACTGAGATCAGCTTGGAATTTAACAAAACGAATTTCCAACAAAACTTATTCAAAAAATTGAGCAAAGTATGACATAGATTTTGAATTTTGACCTTTTTTTCTCTGATAATACTGATTAAGATAAAACTTCATGTTTACTTCTAACTCCTCCCTTTTCAAATTGTATCATTCCAATTGATTTCCCTCTACTTCCCAAGTTGAGACAGAGGTGTCATGCACTTGCCACTTTAATAGTGTTCACATGTATCTAATACATATCCCAGGTTGTGTAATGGGTTATTCAAGAGTCTTGTCGATATGCATCGCACGACGTTCATCGATGCGCAGTCTTTACATGCGCTATTCTTTGAGTATAGCGCGTGTAAAGACTGCGTGTCGATGGGCATCGATCGATGCATATCGACAAGACTGAATAAACCATAATTGATCAGAAAATTTATTAAATTTTTGACATTGATGTCCAGTGATTTGCGTGGTGTAAAAAAAGTTGTTTCCTGAGAGATTTTTGTCTGAAATTTGACATTTTTTACATGAAAAGGATACCATAAATTAGGGTGACTTTGAATACCTGGGTGATTAGGCCCAAAAAAAAATCAATTC
This sequence comes from Ophiothrix spiculata, assembly GCA_000969725.1. Lineage (NCBI taxonomy): Eukaryota > Metazoa > Echinodermata > Ophiuroidea > Amphilepidida > Ophiotrichidae > Ophiothrix > Ophiothrix spiculata. The sequence continues at coordinate 103,333 of JXSR01S073025.1, forward strand.
TCTTCCACAGACCGCTAGGTCGATCGGCCGCTCCAGCCTTCACAACTTCCCCCAAGACATCCAAATCAAAACAATCAAATACCTCTTGTAGTGATTTGAGACATCCTAAACATTTTGAGGGTTGAATATTGAAAAAAGCAAAAATATAACATTTTTTCTTTGTAGTTTTCGGTAAGTTTTGCATCTTTTTGAGAAAAAAAAATCAATAAAAAAAAGTTTGGGTCAGGCTGAAAAATAAGGTCGGTCGGTGGAGGGTAACCAAACAATTTTTTTTTTTGCCTTATGAACAAAACTTTGACAAGGGGGTTCGGCAAATGCAAATCTTGCCTGATGGTGGTTTGTAAACAGTTAAAACATTATCAGTCGAGATTTGTCGTTTACACACCACCTTGTCGAAATTTGTTAAAAGTCACGACGCGTTCAAAGTCACCCCAGTTTATGGTATGTGTGAACAGGGTTTATGAATTAATAACCTGCGTAATAGCCCGATCCAATCTAATAAGATTATTTCTACTTTTACGCAAACAATCCCTATAAGATAATTTCGATCAGTCCAGGCTTGACGATCATCGCGTAATATGATAAACGCGCTTGTGTGTGGTGCATACGCGTGCTTGATGGGCGTTTTATGAGAAAAGGCATTAAGCGCTAATGACATCACATACGTGAGTCATTATAAGAAGTCATTGTTACCTGATAATGACCGCGCATAAGTAGGAAATAAGTTTAATAAAGCATTTCTTCATAAAATTATACATAAAAAGTATTAAAAATGTCAAAAGAGTGGTTATTAATGACAATAATAACTTTGCACCATCTATTTATGTCATTATGTGAAATTGTCGGTGATTGTTTTGTACATATTTTGAATAAAAAGTTCTTAAAACAAGAGAAACAAGTATTGACTTCATATAAATGAATGAAAAACTTCAATTGTATACTCTTTAATACCTAATTTGTTAGCAAATGGTTAATACAAACTTACGCCATTATGCCATTAGGGGAGTGATTTTCAACATCTTCAATGAACTTACTCCATTTAGGGGTGCAATTTGCTATAACAATTACGCCATTTAGGATCCAATTTTGAGGTGCTCTGACAAGCATGAGTACCACTTGGTCCACTTTATTTTCGGAGCGGCCCCCGGGGTTCCAGGTAGTCAGCTGCTAACTGAGTTTTGAAGCAACTAAAACTCTGATGTTATTTCAAAAAGGATGATGTTAAGATTATGCATCAAAAGGATTAATGGTCCTTATCTAAATGAGAAATAAGTAACTAAAAAAAAAAATTCCCAACTCTTTTTGAAGACTTTCTTTTACATCACAAAATAACACAATTTTCATGTTTCCAACATTTCAAGACCTTTATTATTTGTGTTTTTCAAACTGTTTGTATCAATGTATAAAAATAAAACTATACATAGTACTTTGTTTGACACTTGTTTTGTAGAAGTCATGTCATACATCTAAATTGAGACAAACATTTCTCTTGGATGTATTTCAGATTTGGTTGACATGCATATTTTACATGGATTGGTAGGTGATACATATGTATTAAGCATCAAAATCGCGAGTGTACAACAACTGGTTAATTGTTGCCTTTTCTGTGAAATTTCAAATAATTGAATAGCACCACCAATAATGATTTTTTTTTAATTCATTTAGGTTTCATGAAATATTTGGCTTAAAATAGTGTTTCTTGATCAAAACATACAGCATGAATTATACCCTGGTCACATAACCTTCCGGTGAGGTTACGATGTGTTTACAGCGTCAATTCAGCAGACGCCGATTGGACGCCGGATACCAACCGGCAGGTGTCCGACCAGTGTCCGTGAGCCGTAGGAAGCATGCCGCAAGAATTTAATTCCCAGTTAAAACCTTGCGGCTTGTATACGATGTCTTCAGTTATGGTCACATAACCACCGGCGTCCGACCGGGCATCGCAAGCATTCACCGTTGTCATACCGGTGTTGCGACTTCTTGCGGCTTATGTGACCAGGGTGTCAGAGACAATAAAGGCTCTGTCACACATCACTGTATAGAGCAAAATGTACTCCTAACGTACTTAATCCCACTATTGTTTTGTTTTATACATTGTTCTTCATCTGTTCGTTAGAAGAATGTTCAATACGTTATCCGTACAGTAGTGTCCGTTAAGTACACGTTTTATTCGTTATCCATACGGTGGTGTCCGTTTGGCATACGTTCAGTATGTCAATCTTTTGTACCTTATTCGTACGTTTAGACTCTATATGGTGACGTGTGACAGACTCTTAACATGTTCAGTACATGAAACCATGGTGAAACTTTTTTATGTTGGTGAACATTGGGCCTTATACGTTGTTAACTGACGGATCAATTACATTCATAAGTACGATAACAGGCTACATTGACTTTAATGCGCAAAAAACATCAATTTTTGATTTGGTGACCATTTTATGGTCATTTTTAAGCATAAAAATAAAATAATATGTAGCAGGTGCGACTGCAGTTTGCCAGCATGCATATTAGACAACAGTCTGAACCCTAATATGGCACTAATAAGAAGCAAATTTTTCATACCAGGATAATACTAAGAAACTGCTTACAGAATAAAAACAACACACATTTATAGTCCATCAACTTACAATGAAGTACAACCCATTTCCCCTTGAAATTTGGGTCAAGTGTTGCGTCAAAATGAAATAAGGAATACATTATAATTGAAAATTAGCAGTTCTTTCAAAATGGAGGTTGCAAAAATTTAATAAGGTAAATATCCCTACCAGTGTTCCCGCTAAGGCCGTATGTCGCGAAATTGGCGTAGAAGCTCAAAAAATTGGCGCAAGGAGTTCCCAAAACAAAAAGTCAAAAACAGGGTTTTGGTTATACTCAACGTTCACTTTATTTCAATTTTATTCAAATTATATTCAAAATTACTCTCATTTTTGAGTTGATCTTTACGAAATTGGCAATGGCGAGATGTATTTTTTTCTTTCATGTTGCTTTGGCGCAAAGTCAAAATCCTTAGCGGGAACACTGATCCCTACTAGTGTTCCCTCTAAAGATTTTTGGCTTGCACCAATTCAATCAATTTTGACAACTGTCTAAATAAAGCATTTTAGAAAAGGGACCTTTTTCACACATTTTTAGAAACCTGTTGCGCCAATTTTCACGGCTCTGGCACCAATAGTGCGCCATACCCCGGGGGAAGGGGTACTTTGTTTTTCGGCGCAAATTTTGGATTTTTTTCCAAATTTCAAACAAAATCAAGAAATTTGCGCCAAATTAGAGTAAATTTTCGGAGAAAATTTCAATTTTTGCGTAACTTTTGACTCAAAATTTGGGGAATTTGGTATATGGATGGGTCCCTTTTTCTTGAAAATTGGTATATACATGGGTGGTACTTCAAATTTCCCAGCGGCACACCCCTACCAAAACCAAACTTGAGCCCCCCCCCCCCCCCCCGGGCGCCATACAGCCTTAGCACGAACACTGATCCCAAAAATGGCCAAAAACTTGGGTTTTCTCAAATGAATGTTTTTATGCTGCTTTCATACTCTTGTGGTTTTGTAGCTTTGTCGCTGCGTGGCATATATTTTTGAAAAATCTTGTCGCTTCCGGTTGTCGTAGCGGTAAAGCTACATGTCGCTGAGAAAATCAATATCAGCAAAATTTTGTCAAAGCAACATGAAGCGGCAAAACTGCAAAGTGTGAAACGAAGCAAACGACAAAGCTGTAAAACTACAAAAGTATGAAAGCAGCATTATACAAATTTGTCTTGGAGAAGCAAAGAGTAAAGCCCCGTTCACACAATGCGAAAAATCGTCATCGATTTAACTTGGGTCGTCATCGATTTCGTGGATTAGCATAAAACTGGAGCGTTCACACACGTAGCAATTTGATCGCTTTTAACGAAATTGCTTTGACTTGGCGACAAAGGAAGTAGCCATCCAGAGGTCAAATCTTAAAACCGAAATCGATGACGATGTCTGTTTAAACTAGCAGAAATTGCAAATCGATTACGACGAAAGCGATTTCGTTTGAAAATAAGTTGATAAAAGTCATCTTTTGAAATCGACTTCTTGCGATCGACTTAATACGACCAGAACATGTTCACACTAGTGATAGAACTGAAATCGATGACGACCTAAGTGAAATCGATGACGACTTTTCGCATAGTGTGAACGGGGTATAAGAAAATACATTGCTGAATAAACTAATGGATACAAATAAACCTGTCACAGTTTATACATACAGTACATATGATTGCAACAATGACCCAAATCCAGCATATAAAATGATCTCCTACAAACCATGGCAAATACTTATATCAGTTCGGCGGAACTCACAATTCGGATACGTATCTGAATTTGGATACGTATCTGAATTTAGATACTCCGTATCCGAATTTGGATTATAAACAGCTGAAACGGGATATCAGCTGAAATGAATATTCAACTTCGCCGCGCACCATACCGGTATGTATAAAAGTCAATAACATTATCATCATTTGTCATCTAAATTCTAACAAAGTATTGGCCAAATTATTTTGCCTTCTGTGATAAGAAGCAATCAGGACATGTTTCGAAGCTGTTCTGCTGGAATTGCACAGATGAAAATGACATTCCCACAGATACATTTATCAATATTGCAAGAAAGATGTTCTACATGCACTTGCCAGCTTGCGCTATCGATTTGTTTCCTGCGCCACGACAGGAGTATCAGAATTCAGATACCCCTCCATATCCTTATTCTGATACGGGTATCACAAATTGGATACGGAATGTGCGTGGGTATCCGAATTTGGATACGTATCCGAATTGTGAGTTCCGCTGAACTGATATGATTGCAACAATGACCCAAATCCAGCATATAAAATGATCACCTACAAACAATGGCAAATACTTACATTGTTTTAAACATTTTACATGCCCTATCGATTAATAAACTTACCCTGTGAGCCAAATGGACATGAATAATCATAGGGAATAATTTGTTTTATTCAATTTTCTGAAAATGATTGTACTGGACTTGGTTCGTTGTTACAATCAATTGCATCTTCATATAATTCTTGAGAGATTTTTGTAACTGCTTCTAAAAATAAATTGTTTCATAATTTTCATCATATTTAAAAGCAATTCACATAAAATAGAAATTTCAAAATCTACATAATTTGAAAATTGCTTTTATTTTTAAAAAGAAGTGATTTTTCAAACAATTCTATATAAAATTATAAATGTGTAGGTAAAGTAAAAAAAATGAAGATTTATTTTTCGTAAATGAATCAATACCTGATTGAGGACTATTGGGCTGCAAGTCTGACCAAGTGCAATGGTTTTGTCACATTTTTAAAATCAAATATGAAATTTAAAAAATCAATCAAATACAGGACAGAAAAACATGATAATTTGTTTTTAGTTAAAAAATCATTTTTATTAAAAAGAAATAAACATTTAATAAAATTATAATTGATTGTAACATGCAAATAATCCAATTCTATATCTAAACCTTTCTGATTCCAAATATTGTTCAAACTTGTTGTATTACAGTATTATATAAAACTACAAAAGTTTTCTGAAAACTTCCCCTCGTTTGAATTATTTCCAAATTTGTGAAAAATACACTTGTATGGAAAAAACACCTTGTAATTGTATAGAGAAATATTGTGTATGGCACAGAGAACATCCTTTGGTATACTATTATGCATTGGTGTAGTTAACAAATTCTTGTAATTCAGGCAGAGTCTTTCTCCTTTCATCATGTTCAACCTTGAAGTTTGTGAGTTCAGCATGGCCTATAAAACCACAACAACAATTCGTCCTGCAATGTCCTCCTTTTTTTCTAAACTTCCAAATTTTGGAAAAATATAATGTTTGGAGCATAACACCAAACATGCTTTATATTGGCAGACACAGGCAGGCTGTGATTTAGTTGTGGTTACCAAGTTCTTGTAATTCACACGTTGATTTTGCCCTTTAAGACCACCGTAGTTTTCCCTGACAGATCCACTCTTCCATCGTTTCTGACGGTAATATTTACGTCACCTCCTCGTTTGGAACACTGACGGGCTGCAAGTAAAAAACGATTCAATATCTCACTACAACTTTATTTTCAGGTAAATAGAAAAGGATTATTTTATTTTAGGTTGATCATAATTAATTAATTCGGAAAATGATATAATTCATTTTAAAGTTGATTGTTTTCAAATATGACAAAGAACGAGAGCATCAATGATGCATAAGACCTTTGCAGCGTAAATTTGTGGTTTGTTTAACTATCAAACAAATTTGTACCTTAATATATACTTCCATTAAATCGAATGGCAGGCTCTGAAACGTTTTGTTTAAAAATTTACTACTGTTGATTTGGATCACTGTTATAATTGAAAATATAACCTATATAAGGGAGGGGGTGGTTACCTCCG
>JXSR01S073027.1:5515-15543 GCA_000969725.1 Ophiothrix spiculata
GCGCAAATTTGGGCGAAAAAAATGCAATTTTTGATCAAACTTGACTCAAAATTTGGAAGATTTGGTATATGGATGGGTCTCTTTTTCTTGAAAATTTGTATTTGGATGGGTGGCTTTTCAAATTTCCCTGCGGCACGTCCCTACCCAAACCAAACTTGAGTACCCCCCCGGGTTAATTTGTTTAGAAATTCCGCTTTGTTTATCATTTATATGCCTTGCAACTCTATAGAAGCCTTCACATGCACTATGTATTAGCTACTGATTGTAGGGCATGGGATGAGGTGTAGTTGTAATGGCTGATATGACATGATTTTTAACAAATAAGTGTGGGGCTGAAGATTCAAACGCAACCCGTCTGGACATGTTAGTGATCCAAGTATTTCAACTGTGAAAATCTTAGAGAGATAAATGTACCATCAAAATTTTCCTTAAAGTAAACCAATTCATGTTTTGCAAAGTGATATACTTGACCTTCATCGCATATAAAAAAAGATCTTATACTACTATACTACATACAACTACCAAAGCGTATAATTATCAATATAAACATGAACGCTATACAACACAGTACACAGCACAATAACAACATAAAATATATATACTTTTTGGCAATATGGTATAAAATACAATATTTACAAGGTAATAATACATTGTCTGAGTTATTATAACACAATTATAACTCAATAATAAAAAGAAATCAATCTACATAACAAAGAAAAATGTTGCTTTTGCTTGTAGAGATGAATTTGGAAATTTTTATTAAAAATTCATCATCATTTGCTTCTGACAAATACCACATTTGGTCTGTTATTCAGCCTTGAAATGACCAAATCCTGTTTTTCATGATAATAAGTTTTGATTACTCAAGTTCAAGATATAGGCCGGGGTCAGACAAACGACAAGGTTGCATTTACTACAATAAAGTTTGCTGCTGTAAAACGTCCGACCTGTATTTATTACATACGGGTTGTTGTCGCATTAAAAAAAATGAACGACGACAATTTCCGTTGTTGAGATGGATTTATTGTAATAAAGTTGTAAGTAATGCGGTGAAAACCCTATGTGACCCCACCTGGTAATTAATTGCGACATTTCATTACTATAGTCTGCATGCTGAAAATGTTATATCAATGGGAAGAGCCACAGGTTTGATGAGGAGAAAGAGAGGAGGTTATTCAGAGTTGGTGACAGAATCCCGACTGTAATTTAGGACAAATTATTAAGTCACTTCAAAAAATACAAAGTGTAAACTCACCCCAAGTCATCATAACAAAAATATGACATTTAATAGTTTTGATTTTGAAATGACGTTCCATTTGATCATTCTCAAGCATATATATATCTAGGTCATAAGCTGAACTTGGATTCATAATGAATTCCTTAAAGGTATCAATTATGCAATTGGCTTAATATCTGCCCTAGTGATTGCATATTCTTAAATATAGGTCTAGCTCCCCGTGGTCTAGCTCTTCAGTTCAATTTCAATGATGAAATCCTACCTTAAACCATATAAATAAGTTAATTGCATAATTGAAATTAAGTAATTAACTTATTATTTGTTCTATTTATCACAAACAGTCAACTATTAAGATGCACTCAAAAAGGGATAAGGGTAATTACTATTTTTAAATATTACATACCCTTGCTCAGTAAAAAGTCTTTTCTAAACAAGGGTATGGTAATATCTCAATTATGTTCTTCAAGAATTACCATGGAAACAAAATTGACAATAATTGTGAATAGTTGGAACAAGTGCTCTATTTATCTTTAATTTGATTCCAACAATAAAAATGAAAACATTTCTGTGAACGATCTAATTATAGATATTTTTTTTACTCAAAGCCTTCAATTATGTTACTTTCTGTCAATTCTATATATTTTAAATGCCTTTTCTATTGTAATTTAATTTAATTACTTTTTAATGTTTAGATGTGTAATATTTTCTTGTTGTATTTTAAATGTTTTATATTTATATGCCTCTGTATATTGTAATTATTGCCTTTAATTATATAGTTTATATATAGGTTGGGGCGAGTTTGCAGATGGGGTAACTTTGTGATTTTGTGCAACATTTTATCTAGGGAAATTTTCAGTGACTTTTGCCTTGGGATTTTTTGGGTGATTTTGTACCTGGGAAGGTTTTTCTGGTATTTTCACCGTATTGAATCTGATAGCATGAAATAAGTTACTTATACCCCATTAGGTAAATCATGTGATACTCTTAATTTTCCCCTAATGATTCAAAAATCATCCCATATTTTTGTGACAACTAAAAAGTATAAATTACAAATATAGCTATCATGCTAATATTAAAGCAACGGTTACACATAGTTTTGCTCAAATGAAGATATTGTACCTTAATGGTAGTATCACACATTAAATGCACAAATCATGAATTTGAAATGTGCATAGTTGTTGGAAAACACTAAGGCCGGGGTCAGATGAATTATGAAGTAGCATTTGCTACAATAAATGTGGCTGTCAGAATGTGTGTGATCCGCCTTTATTACAATCAGGTCGTCTTCACATTAACAAAAATAAATGATGACAATATCCATCGTTGGTAGGATTTTAATGTAATAAACTTGAAAAACAACAACTGTGTGACCCACCTTGTAATTACAACATTGCATTACAATAGTATGCATACTGAAAATGATGTGCTAATAACTATCTCGTAATTAATTACGGCATTGTGTATTTATTGTAGTAAATGCGAGGTCGTAATTCGTGTGACTGCATTTTGTAATTAATTATGACATTGAATTTATTGTAATAGATCCGCTGTCATAGTTAGTCTGACCCTGGCCTTACATCTAGCAATAACTTATGCATGCAAGAATTATGCCAATATGAAAAGCATCAAGCTAGCGTTGTCTTAATTGTATGTCTTATTGTTTATTCATTGCATGAAATAATGATGGACTGTGCAGAAAACCAGTACTATCGTGTATTGATGCAGTGCAAGGACTAATTTCGGCATCGTACAGAGCATCAAGAATCATTGAGTGCCGGAAGATTCAACATCAAGTTCACATACATAAGGCCAAAAAAAAATAAATTTTTGTGTTGCCCTCAGCGACCAGCCCTACTCGAAAATTTAAAAAAAAAAAGTTGGGAAAGCACCCAATTTTGCTCAGATTGGGTGTTTTTTGAGAAAATATTTTGAAAATAGTGGAAAATGCACCCAAATTTCATAATTTAGGTGCTATAAAAAAAAAATTATTTTCCGACCGACCGACTCATTTTTTCAGAAATTCCACTTGAGGGCAACACAACAATTTTTTTTCTTGGCCTAATAGTACAATAACCAAGTTGCCATTACTGTGAAGAAAAGATGAATAGATGCTCCCTCATATGGGGCCACTATGTCTACACTAATCTGCTCAGAGAGATGAGCTGCTATAATTATCTATGCATTGGTTATTGGATTTCCCATTATTCAATACCTTATCATTACACAAATAATGATCTTTCACGGAATGAAATATTTTTTCCATTGACACAAATAAGAAACATTCATTATTTGTTTTATATGACAGCTAAATAAATCTTTGTAAAAAAAAAAAACCGAGACAACATCTTTGGCACTGTACATGCCGCCTTTAATGCAACGATGCGTCTTTTGCTGCACCCGCGGACTGCGCAAGCGTATATTTAAAATTATGCACCCGACTGATAATGCGTCTTACCAAAAAAGGTAACCGTGCAATGCATCAAAATTTTTGCATAACACTATTGCACAGTTGGTGACGTTTACTATCAAATGGACCAATGACCAATGGTACGTGACCCAAGATTTGCCAATCAAATGACACAGATTTATTTAGCTGTTATATAAAATCTAATAACCAATGGAGTAAAAAAATACAGTCTATGAATTCATTTGAAGTTAATACCCCATGTTACCAAAATCCCATGGTAGGCCTACGGGCCAGAAAAACTAGATCCCAAACATGAAACCAGGAAAATTACATAGAAAGTATTCAAGAAAGTTTCCTGTTTTTCCAAGAAAATTCTTACAGATGAGGAAATATGAATTATGCAAACCTAGGAATCCCCAACACCATCACAATCTATACATCTGTATGTCCATGCTCATTACATGACATTGGAAGTATTTAATTTCTTCTATGTGTATTTTCTTAAACACATTCACAGTATTTCAGGTTTGCCAAGAAAATACACAAACAAACTCTGTATGTAAGAAATGATACACATAATAAGCACAAAGAACCCTTCTTGATAGTTTGAAATTGAATTGACATTTTGTTTTGCTTAGAATGTAACAGGTATGGGAATGCAAAGGTATAGATAGTGGGATACAGTCATAAAAGTAACTCTTGTACAAAAGTCAGTGTTAGTTGTCAAACACAGAATGAGCCACACCAAAGGTCTGTTTATCTTTAATGGAGTTGCATAAAATGTGTGAAACTTAGTGCACACATAATACTAAAGGTTTGAGGGTTTAACTTCAAGAAAGCTTTATAGAATGTTATAAAACACCTCAAACTTGCATATTAATTAATGTTTGAATGAAACACGATTGGAAAAAAATCTACATAATTGCTATTTATCTTAAAAAGTGCTTCACTCGTGGTATAGTGCTATGTGCTAATTTCTAGAAAATTAAATGATTCTTAGTGAGATGTTTATTTTGAATATATTATGTATTGGTGCATAAAAACCTGTATGCCAATTCAACCATGTTAAATTTATTATTGCAAAGGCGTAAGTAAACCAACTTTTAGCACAACATTTTTTCCTGTGAAAGCTGAATAATAGTTTGCTTTGTTTTGACTTATAATATGTGGTTCAAGACATCTACATTCTGTCTACAAGTGACATATGTGAAATATAAAAAGTATTTTGATTAATATTTGTGTCTACAGAAAAGAGTTAAGTATAAGTACACACTTTGAACTTTGACCTCCTGACACTGCAGTCTGAATGATACTGGGCAAATCCCCACACTAGTACCATTAACTGGGGTGAATTTGAAAGCCTGGGTGACCTTGAACAAAATTTGGACAAGGTGTTTCACGAACGATTCATCTCGCCATTTTTCTTGGATGAGATGGTACAAGGAAGCAGAGACTGTTTATGCTGGCCTTTATGCATGAATAACTTCATATCTTTCTAGAACTTATCAAGTTTCTTCGCACCAATCATCCTGTGACCTATACCTAGACTAGTGACCAAGCAGCGAGCGCGAGCCCTTCAGCTGAGCCGCCAGGCAAACCATTTACCGGCTTGGCTAATGGATTTTGCTCAGTATAAGCTAATGGTATATAAAATAGTACAATCAGAACTATATATCTTTCTTCAAAATGCACTGAAATAGTTTGTAAAATGAAGTTTTAACATATTTAAATACGTGGCCAAAATTGTAATCATCTATCTGTATACAACAACTCTGTAACCCAACAACTCACTATCAGTCTCTGCTACAGATACACTTCCATCTGTCTCTTCAAAGATAAATCGTCATGTGAGTGCAAGAAAGTCGTATCTGCAATGGCTGCCCTAAGTTATATTTATTTTATTCCTTGTCACAACAATGTGAAAAATTCCTCAAAATGTTCCTGTCTTATGTAAGTAGTTCTTGAAATGGTTCTTCAGGTGACACCGTCACCTGAAGAGAAGAACCATTTCAAGAACCACTGACCCAAGACTGGAGGTCGACGAAATGCAATACAGTCATATTTTTGAAACCGCATCTAGGTCATAGTTCAAAGGATAAGAATGAAATAGAGGTGTTGATCAAATTTGAGTATCCCGCCAATAATCTTTAAAGAACTGAACATTCAAATCAGATTAATATATGATGAGGATTATTGTCAAGGAATATTTTGCCAGTGGGGTAAGATAAACCATGCCTTTATTCAACCAAATACTGTGCAACAGGAATCTTGTATTTCCACTAAATATGATTTTTGAAGTGGAAAAACACATTAAATCGGCTGGCTGAAATTGATTTTCAGTTATACATCAATAGAAAGCACATAGACAGTGCTTTGGAACTAAATTTAAACAATAACAAAAACCACTTGCTACTATGATGCAAACTTAGCATATTCCTTTGCGCTTTTCATCTTTCACCTACTAACATGTGGTTAAAGCATGAAAAGTGTGGATCAAGGTGTTAATTTAGGGTTACAATTAATTTACTTTATAAAACGTGCGAATGCCTCTTAAATCTCACTTTCAGTTCTTCTTTTCCATATGAGTATGTTTTCTTATTGCTAGAATTCCAATAACCAAATGAGATAAACTTATATTCAAGATAAGTTTAACTGGTCCTGGTAAGCCTGCTCAATTAAGTTTTGGCTTTTTTAGTGCAACCAGCGCTTCATGAAAATAGGCCTTAAATTCATTGAATCTCATATATGTATACCCTGTTACACAGTATTTGATGTAAAATAACATGACATGAGCAAAGGAGATGAACCCTACTACAATTAAATGCCTTATTTCAAAGTTCCCAGTTTACCAACAGAAATCAACTGAATTCAATGACAACAAGTCTAGAAGATTCCAGTCATGCATTAAAATGTTTACAATAGACCTTTTCAAAATCCAATCAGAGATCTCCGGAACATAGATCAAATGGCCATTTTTTAAATCAATCACGTACAAGCTCATTAGTATACTCGATTTTGTCATCAAAATTTTCCGAACAATCTCTCGCATTTCAGTGCAATAAAAGTGAAAAATAAATAGAACCAGACCCATACATTATTATATCACTGATTTTGAACAACTTTTGGCTGATGGTACCATAAGCTAACCGAAACAAAGAGTGAAATTTCCATTTGAGATCGGCTGATTAAGCTTAAGATTTCAAGTCACATAAAGGCGATCACACCGACTCTTTAGTGCTAACGCTAATTACAAGTTTGAATTTGTACGCAACCAATCAACAAGAACGCGAACTTAACATTCTGGTTATTGTGTTGAAGAGTCACTTTTTCTGTCGGCAATTGCCGGAAAGTGTAAAATCAGCTTCAGAAAGTCCTGTTTTGAAAAGGTCTATTGCATTTATTTTTGAAATGTTATCACTAAATTAGAGCAATAGATGAAATTAAGTGGCTCTAGTTAAGTAATATATCAGCTACCAATTTTTTCCAAGCTCAGCCCTCCAATAATTTACTCATAGGTACGCTGATTACTACTGAAGATAAAAAGCAAGCATAAAATCTAGACTTGTAATCAATGAAATCTGTTGTACTTCACAGACCCTCTATATGAGTATTACAAGAAAGAAGGTTGGTGAAAATGTGAAATGTGACACCACGGTTTCACACAAAATACCTGTGCAATGTTACCTTACCAAAGTCATATAAGGTATTTATTTACACCGCAACATTTGATTGGCCATTTTCCTGAAACAAGGTATAAGACAAATGTATATTTATCATTATCGTTCATGAAAATACATTAATACAGTAAAAAAGTCTAATATTAGGCAAAAATAGCCTTCCCATTGCTCTCATGGACTAAATTGGCAAGGGCCAACACTTAAGAGTTAGCACTGGAAGGAGATGGCATATGTTACTGAAGTTTAATTTTTTTTTTCTCAAGTGTCAACCCAAGTAAAAACATGTTATTTGATTAACTGAGAAGGTGTTGAAATCCTCGATTGGGATACAAGGAATGCCATGAGGAAAGTAAGCGAGGATATCCCTATCAGGAGGACCCCACCCAAACATTACCGCTTCACAAGGGTATAACTCTATCCAATTTATAATGAAAAGATCTACAATAAAAACACCACTTCAGGAACAACATCTAGAAACATTGGATCTCAACACCACACAAAATTTACCCAATGAAGAGACTTGTTTCATCTTGAAGTTATTCAATTCTTTGTTTTCAAGCTGCTTGTATGAACTTATATAAAGTTGTGATGTTTCATTGTGATAAGTAGTTATTGTCATACAAAGAACTAAGTGCAATATAACATGGATTGGTGATGTCCTAATGTGATAAAAGCTTGTAGACTATCAAGCTTGTAGGCAACCATATCTTTGCAGTTCAGAGTTGTTAAATGCAGTAGGATTCATTTCCATAATTGTTGCAATTGGTCATAAAGACCAAAATTGATATACAACTGTTTTGATCAAAATGACAAGGTTACGATTGGCTAGCTGGTTGCATTTGAAGGGATAAATATGATTTTTAAAAAGAAACATTCTATCCGATTTTGATTTTAGCTTTGTTTATACAGGTTAACTGTTTCAGAAACTAACTTAAGCACTGGGAGGAGCTTTGCGTAACACTAATTCATACTGAGCATCATGTAGATACCTCCCTGGAAGAGATTCAATATCCTATCAGCTTTACAGCACTCCTTACTATGATAACAGGTGAATGCACATTATTTCAATGATCCAGTGGTAAAGCACGGAGGCTAGCAACACCTTGCACAAGTTTGCTAATCATTGGGCCTCATAAATGTATCAAAAGAATTTTTTCTGAAAAATATTATATGACTGATACACCATAAATTGATTCATTATTTCCCAATAATAACATTTGTTTCTAGATAATAACAGTTACATAGCCCTCATAGCACTCAATATTCCCACATACATTACATGTTTGATTTGTAGTTTAGGTATTATAAGATGACTAAGACTAATTTTCAACGAATTCAAAGTCCACATTCAGATGCATGGTAAATTATGCATGTTTTGCTCAGCTACAGTTTATAAAAATTGGGTTATGAGATAGCCTGTTGCCCTACAAATTTAAGAAATAGATGGTTGTGTTATGTAACTTCTCACAATTAATGGATACAACAAGAATTCAAATATGGTCCAATAGATTATTTGAAATGGTTTGACTTACAATGCAGGGTTTAGATATTCAGATTTCACAACTGGTAACTTATTCTTAGCAATATATTTTTGAGCCTATTATACAGAAGCAGCACACAAAACAAAAATGTAGTACTGTCAAATTTGTCTAAAACTAATCTTAAAAAAAACAGTTCACTATACTAAACATAAAGCTATTTTTTCTTCATTTTCTTCTTTTTTAGCTTCACATTTGACTAATATAAGTTACATGAGCAAATATAAACTGTATATATATTCAGTGTTATATTAAAAAGGAAAGCATATCTTCTATATATATTTTTTTGTACTTTTCAAGAAATTTTAGGTAGTAAACATATCTTATTTCACGTTGTAACATTATATTCTTTTCAGTATGTAGTCAAAGCACCTCTAATAAAACTTACAGATATTACGGTTGACTGTCTACTTGTAGATCTATTAACTAGATTGCTACACATAATTCCTGAATATAGAACTTAAAAGAGTATATACGCTTGAGTTTCACCCGAACTGAGCTCATCAGGCGAGAATGACAATAGTTTTGTCACAATCCAGGTGACTCTACACTACAATTTATTGATTAGTATTATATTCTACCTACAGAGCTACTTTACACCTATACTGCTAATACATGGTTATAACATACATGTTATATAAATACAAGTTGAATACTATACATATAATTTGCAATAATAGGTCCTGATCAATAGGGGAATTCAATAGATATTTCACATCAAAATAGGATCTATTATCATTTTTCAGTTGGGTTGATTAATTCACTTACAAATTTCATTATGGAGAAATTCATTTTCAATTACAAAAGTGGGGGTAGCTATTTAGTTAACATGTTTAAGAGTAAATGATTTAAAATGAAAAGACTTGAAGGGTATGTACAATTTCTGCAGTCAACTAAAATATATAAAATGGTTTTGAAACAACTGATGTCCTATAATGGGATAACTAGCTCTTAAAGCATGGTAGAGGTACAGGTATTGCAATCTTTTGATGTCAGAATGTGTTTTCTTAACCATAATATTTATTCACATTGAGGTAAGGATTCTTTCCCATTCAAAGTGAACTACATGGGCCTATTTGGGTACATTGAAGTCTGATCCACTGTAGGCTAATACTATGTGGCTACTTACTGACAGCAACTCTGTATATCAGATAAGTGACTACCAGATA